>JBAKBP010004462.1:0-73474 GCA_037953745.1 Lithodes maja | reverse complement strand
CTGATACAATCTCGCCTAGAGTTCTAAAGGAAGCTAAGAATGAGCTCTCCAAACCACTGACATTACTATTCAATAAATCCTTGCAGTCTGGAACTATGCCTGATCAGTGGAAGCTAGCCAACGTAACACCGATATTCAAAAAAGGCAGCAAATCCCTACCCAGTAACTATCGTCCAATTAGCTTAACCTCAGTTGTATGTAAAATGCTAGAAACGGTCATACGAGACAGACTCGTAAATCACTTAGAGGAAAATAACATACTTAAAGATACTCAACACGGATTTCGTAAAAAACGTTCCTGTTTAACAAACCTCTTAGACTTCTTCCACGATATCCTCAACCTCTACGATGAGAGTAAAGCTGTAGATATTATATACCTTGATTTTCAAAAGGCCTTTGACAAAGTTCCCCACAAACGTTTACTGCTAAAACTAAAAGCGCATGGAATACAAGACGGTGTGTTGAAATGGATAGAAAATTGGCTCAACAACAGAAAGCAAAGAGTAGTCATAAACGGTAAGGCATCTAAATGGACCAATGTAAGTAGCGGGGTACCCCAGGGATCGGTACTAGGACCAATTATCTTTCTAATTTACATCAACGACATAGATGAGGGTCTCACCTGCACAATCTCAAAATTTGCTGACGATACAAAAATTGCAAATAGCGTACTCTCAAAAGAACAAGTTGACGATATGCAACACAATCTAGATAAATTGTCATGTTGGGCCCAAATTTGGCAAATGAGTTTCAATGCGGATAAATGTAAAGTACTACATGTCGGATACCTAAATGAGAAAGCAAACTATTCGATGAATGGCACTCAGCTTAAGAATGTAAACAGAGAAACTGATCTGGGAGTAACAATATCGAGTAACCTAAAACCGAGTCAACAATGTTCAGAAGTTGTTAAGAAGGCAAACAAAATAATTGGCTTTATAGGCAGGTCATTTGAGCATAAATCCAAAGAAGTTATCCTAACCCTTTACAATTCCTTAGTCCGCCCTCTTCTGGAATACTGCGTTCAATCCTGGTGCCCTTATTACCAAAAAGATATAAACAAGCTAGAACGAGTTCAACGTAGAGTTACCAAAATGATACCTAGCCTAAAGAACAAACCATACGAAGAGCGTCTTAGAGAATTAAATCTATTTCCTTTAACCCAGCGCAGATTAAGAGGCGACTTAATTCAAGTGTTCAAAATCATCAAAGGCATCGACAATATGAACTGTAGTAAGTACTTCACTATCAACCAATCTAATTACACACGGGGAAACGGTTGCAAAATTATTGGTAAATCTTTTAACTCGCACGAATCTAAGAATTTCTTCTTCAATCGAGTTGTCAACTTGTGGAATGGGCTTCCCCGAAACGTTATAGACTGCAGCACCGTTGATTCATTTAAACTCCGCTTAGACAAATATCTCGCATCAAACCCGCGACTGACTGCGTTTGTAAATTAATAACTTTATTGTATACCCCCCTCAGTTACTAACCCATCTGTCCCCTACTAACTTCCTAATCCTGCCACGGACATTAGTTCTAGGGCAGTAGTTCCCTTTCCAATGTTCCCTTACCCACTCTAAACCACTGTTTGGACACTTGATCCTCAGTGTTTTGGAGGACAAGCAGCCTAGAAGGGTCACTAGACCTGTTGTTGCTTGATTTCCTTTGTACTCCTTTGTACATGAACACTACTAATGGAGAAATGAATTAGACTGGTTTACATAAATTCGTCGCTATTTAGTATTGATCTAAAAGGTGTTTCTTAAGTTAATAGACTTTTTAACACAAATATTGAAACAGCATGTCTGAAGGGTGTTCCATAATTTAGCTCCCCTATAGCTAAGACAACGTTGTGCATGTGATGTTCTGCAATATGGGAGTCGTAGCAACTCCTGGGCTCCTCTGGTATTAAAGTTATGGACCATGATATGAAAATCGCCCTCCAACCACACAAGACCATTTAAAGATTTATACACAAAGTTCACTGCCTGAGCAAACAAAATATCACCTAAATTTAGTAAACCATGTTCTTTAAATATTGGACCTGTATGAGCATTATAAGATTGGTAAGTCATTATGCGAAGTATTTTCTTTTGTGCCAAGAATAAAGATTCCAGGTAAGTCTTGTTTGCTCCTCCCCAGATAGCAGAACAGTAAATTACATGAGGGTAAGCCAAAGAAAGGTAAAGTAGCTTTAAGTTATCAATATTCAAGGAATCTCTAGTTTTGTAAAGAATGCCAGTAATTTTCGATAATTTTACGGTAATGTCATTAATATGAGGTTTACATGTCATTCCACCATCTGTCGTAATACCAAGAAATTTTACATCATTAACTTTATTAATTACATGGTTATTTATTTTAATCTCAATATTTGGTAATCGATAGCTAGTAAAATGAGTCACAAGATAATGAGTTTTATTTAAATTAAGTGTAAGACCATTTGATTTAATCCAGGTTGAAACCTTAGCTATTTCTTCGTTCATTTGGTGTACCAGTTCCATTAGATTATTGCCTTGTAAATAAATGTTTGTATCATCTGCATATAAAAGAAATTTCAGTTTGGTACTTGAGAATACAATATCGTTATAATAATAATAATAATAATAATAATAATAATAATAATATTTATTCAGTTAGCAATTTACAGAGTTGGTACCACATAGTTTGTTACAAATATGACATGTACCAGCCTTGCATAATTCCAACTAAGGATAGCCCAATAAGGCCGTTAGGCGTATTTCCATTGGGGTCCTTGTGGGATTAGGTTAGCTGGGGAAAAAAGGGGAGGATAAAGAAATGGATACTTTAGAAAAAGTATTTCTAGGGGGTTATTTTAAGATACCTTACATCCTATAGTAAATATCAGTAATCCGTAATCAGTAATCATTTCAGTTTGGTTTGTCTATCTCTTATGTCGCATTTAGTAGTAGACATAAGCTTGGTGCTCCCTTCTCGCAGCTGTCCGGTTCAGGTGTTCCTTCAGGCTACGTCTGAAGGAATACAGTGTTCTCTTTTCACGGACTGACTGGGGTAGGTCGTTCCAGTCTTTGATGGCGGTGAAGAAGAATGTTTGCTTACCCTGTCCTTGGATTCTCGGGACCTTAAAATTAAACATCCTGTTTCTTGTATTATGTCCACTCCTCTCATTTGCTTTAACAAAATCATTCTTTAGGTACTCTGGAGCTCTGTCATAGAAAATTTTGAAGGCATTAGTGAGCCTGATTTGTTTGGCCCTGTCAGCGACATTGAGCATACCTAGTGACTGAAGTTGTTCCTGGCCAACATGTGATCTGGGTCCTAGGTTCAGCATGAACCTAACCATTTTATTTTGAGTGACCTGAAGTTTGTGCTGTGCTGATTTAGATGATGCAGAGTACCAGGATGACACAGAATAGTCAACATGACATTGAACAAGCGCTTGGCAGAGGGTCTTTTTGGTCGCCGCGGGCAAGCATCCCACCTGTCTATACAGGTATTTTATACGTGCTCTACACTTACTCAGGATAGATTCCAAAATTGTTTCACCTGACAAACTCGCGTCCAGTTTTAGTCCGAGATATTTAACTTGTGACACTGTTGTTATAGGAATATCATTACAGTTGACCGAGAAGCCCACAATGTCTTTCAGTTTGCGTTTTGTTCCACATAAGATGGCTTCCGTCTTGCCCAGGTGAAGAGATAGTCTATTGTCCACTAGCCATTCACTACATGATTCTAGTTCTTTGGAAAGTGAAGCGGCAATACTTATTGGGTCTTTTCCTGAAACCAGGAGCACGCTGTCGTCTGCATACAGTAATAATTTACATGAGACGCTCAGTTCCATGTCGTTCACATAACAGAGAAAGAGTAAGGGACCAAGGATGCTTCCCTGCGTTAATGAATAATATAAACAAAACAGGGCCAAGCACAAACCCCTGTGGAACACCATACGTCATAGATTTACATTTAGAACTTACGTTATTATAAACAACAAATTGCTTCCTTTGACTAAGATAACTAGTGAACCATTTAAGGGCAGGGCCACGTATTCCATAGTTATGTAACTTTTTAAGTAAAATATCATGAGGTAGGGTGTCAAATGCTTTGGAAAGATCACAGAAAACCGTTAACTGGTATTGTTTTGTGTCTAAAACTTTATACATTTCCCTAGTTAGCTCAGGAACGGCACATTCCGTAGAAGATCGAGGCCGAAACCCGAACTGACACTTCGGTAATATAGATTGTGATTCGAGATAATTTATTAGCCTGGATCCCACAAGTTTTTCAAATATTTTACTAAATATGGAAAGTAGAGATATTGGCCTGTAATTTCTGGGGAACACTTTTATCTCTTTTGTTTAAAAATCGGAATAACTTTGGCTGTCTGCAGATAATTTGGAAAACACCCGATTTTAAATGACCTATTAATTATATGCTTAAGAAATGGTATAATTACACTTGAACATCCTTTAACAACCGACACACTTACATCATCATATCCACAAGCAGTATTTTTAAATTTCGTTATTACCGAAACTAGTTCAGATTCAGATACAGGGGCAAGGTGAAACGAAACATTCACAGGGTTAGAAAGATATGTCTCGAAATCAGTAGGTTCTGTAGAAATATCACGGCGCAATTGTTCCCCTACTGAGCTAAAGTAATCATTAAAACCATTTGCTATACTTTCTGGATTAGCAGTTGGTGTATCATTGAATATAAAACTTTGCGGATTTTGATTCGGTTTCGTTCGATTCAGTATTGAATTAACAAGGTTCCATGTTTTTCTCATATTACCAGAAAATGCATTTAATTTATTTTTGTAATAGGTATTTTTCGCCCTTTTAATAGTTTGTGACAAAGTATTTCTATAATTCTTAAAATATTCACCATATGTGATTTTTTCTGTAATTTATGTTTGTATTTAATGGAATTAATAATAGCAGGGGTAATATATGGCTTATTTATGTGTTTTGCCTTAAACCGTATATTCTCACAGTGGGCAATGTTCATTATACAATGTTAACATTTTTTGCATGCATGTATTAAAATCTAAATCTATATCAGCATGATTTATTGATGAATTCCTGTCATATTCATTCAGTGCTTCATTAAATGTTTTTATGTTGTCAGGAGTCGGCAATCTTTTAGTTTTTAAGATTTTATTATTTAGGTTTTTTGGCTGTTGATATGAGAATGTGGCAAGAACTGGTAAGTGATCACTAATTTCCGCAAATACTATACTACTAGAATGATAGTCTTGAATATTATTACTCCATATATGATCCAGGAAAGTGGCACTATTACTAGTTATTCGTGTAGGCTTAGTTATGGTTGGAAAGAACATGTGAGAGTACATTAGGGTTATAAAATTATGGACTTGTTTGTCTTGATAATTAGGCAAATTTATATTAAAATCGCCCATAATGTAGCATGGAATATTATTGCTTGTAATTATCTCTAATATCTCACTGATGGAATCATGAAATAGATTAACTTGCGAATTGGGGGGTCGGTAGATCATACCAACAACAAACCTTTTATTGTTATTATGAACCTCTACGAAAATAGTTTCGAGGTGTGGATACTGCTTCGTAAGGTCGGGTCGTACTTTTCCTTGAAATTGTTCGGATATATATAATGCTACACCACCTTGACCAGTAGTCTTGTTATTGAAATAAGAATGAAAACCATTAATATGATAGCGATCACATATATTATCGTTTAGTCAGTTTCACATAGACCGATAATATTAATACTAATGTTTAACTCAATAAGACACTGATCTGTGAAAACATCTAAATGTAGTGGTAGACTCCGAATATTAAATTATAAAAGATTGAGGCTTCTTGGTAGTGTTTCATTTCGTTCATCATTTAAAAATAATATATAATCACACTTGGGTTCATTTAGGTTTTGAGGCATTAATTCTGATTCATTATTGTCACAGTCTCGGAGATTATCATTATTTAAAAGAAATGGGTTAAATTTAAGGTTACGTAATGCATTTAATGAGTATTTATGAATTGTGTTATTAATAACATTGTTTAATTCGTTATTGCAGAGATTATGGAATGGAAAAATGCTAGGGTCGTAGGTCATGAATTAAGTAAGGTAGTGAGGTATACACTAAACAGGAAATTAAAAGACATACATGATATTATACTTAGTATGTTTTTGTTTTTCGTTGGTTCTTTCTATATTTGGAATTCTGCGATGCTGCGGGGGATCCCTCAGCAGGGTGAGGGCTGGGTGCCACCCCGGAGGTGGCCTGGGTATCCACGGGGGTAGCCAGCTCGGGAGTGGGCCGGTGCACGGGTGGAGAAGTGGTTCTTGGTGGTACCTGAGTCGGGACCCGGGAACCATCCTCCCGATACCGCAGAGCATACCTCTTATTGACTTGGGCGTTGACTTGATCCTCGGAGGCAGCAGCTCCACCACCGGGCCCCACACCTCCTGGAGCCCCCTCCACGGTTTCCCCCAACACCAAATCCAGAGAGAGAGAATGAGGGGGGGGGGGGGGTGAACGTGCGTATGTGTGTGGGAGGAGGGGTATGGATAGAATTACATGAGAGCTCCCCCCCCCCTCCCCCGCTAACCCATTCCCCTAATCCCGACACACACACAAACACACACAAAAAGGCAAGAACAAGTGAGACCAAAATACCATGCACCATAACACACTGTAAATTGATGATTAAAGCTGAAGAGAGGAGGATTATGGTGGTATTGGTGGAAAGTGATAATGGTGGTGGTGGAGGGGATATGTTGGTGATTGCAGGTGATGATGGAATAGGTAATGATGATGTTGGTAATGTTTATGGTGGTGGTGGAAGAGAGTGGTGATGTTGATGGTGAGGGAGAGTTTTGGTGGTGATATTTGCTGGAGATGTGTGGTGGTGATGATGATGGTTGGGTATAGGATGTAAATTAGTGTTGCCAGGAGGTGGCCCTTGATTTTCTGTAAATTCGCCCTCAAAATTTCTTGAGATTCAGAAAAATGTCTGTAGATCCAAATTGTACTTATATTGTATCTTGAAAGGGCTACACAAGGGTATACACACCTCCAATAACGGAAACATATTCATGAGAGGAACGTGTATGTAATTTTTGTTCTCAGAACATAATTATCTGTAGAAGAAAACTTTGCTTAGGGTTTAAAGTGTAATTTAGTTGGTAGGCTAAGGAAGATTCGTCTAATATAATTATAGCCGCTTACGGTTTAATGTAATTTAGTTGGTAAGAAAGATTTGTCTAATATATAGCCGCTTAGGGTTTAAAGTATAATTTAGTTGGTAGGCTAAGGAAGATTTGTCTAATATATAGCCGCTTAGGGTTTAAAGTGTAATTTAGTTGGTAAGGAAGATTTGTCTAATATATAGCCTAATTTTCTATCTCCCCTATTGAGATGATTATACCATATAGTACAGACTCAGCAGCTGGCTACATTAAAGTTGGGCTGAATGACATTGATTATACTGCTAAGTATATATAGCCTATTGCATACATTAAAGCCTACATTTTGAAGTAAAACATATACATGGGCCTAATGGCTTCATATTTGAGGCAGAGATCGAGTTGTTCCAATTCTAACTTTCCTTCAAAAACATAATGTAGGCATATGTAGAAAATGAGCAGCCATTGAGTTTATATAGTCTCGTTCAATAGCTAATAGTACCAATACAAATAGCCTACCTGAACAATATCAATGCAGAGCAGTGGAGCTACTTGTAGGCCTACGTGATGCAGCCATGATGCCCGTGAATGATACGTGAACGGTGATGGACCCATGCTAGACCGTACGGGAGGGGAGGGGACTCAGAGGGTGGAGGACTGGAGGTATGGGGGAGTGAAAGCTGCCTAATGCCTCCCAAATATTTACCATGGTGGAACTTTGCAGGACAAATATTTGCTGTCAGGATCCAAACTGAGAAAATATATTTTTTTATCCATAAAATGTGTATATTTTGTTAGATTTTCCACAAAGTTTGCAAATATTCTTGATATTTTCTGTGAAAATTCAAAATATCTGTAGATTTGGCACAAAATTCTGTTTTTCTGTATAACCTTACACAATTCTGTAGAAATACAGAAATTTCTGTAGATCTAGCAACACTGCGCGGCCGCCCTATCATCATCATCATGTAATACTGGGCGTTTCTCAAATTGGTTCCCTTGGGCCCAGAGCTTAGGGGGGATGGTTCACTTTTTGGGCGATTTTTGCATGTATTCATTATTTTTCTAGTTTCCTCTCTAGACCGCCATCAAATTTAAAAGAAAACATCCATTAGATCCCCCTTTCTACCGAAAAATTTCACGGCCGAAGGCCGGTTCTTCCAACATTACAGGCTCACTATCGTTCGCCAGGGAAAAAATCGACACCTAAATAGCACGAAAGGTCTAAATATTGACGACGAATGGGGAGAAAGGTCTTAAAATCGACTAACTAATGGGGAAAACATCTTTACATCTGAAAACTAATGGGGCTAAACATGAGGGAGAAAGTGGTCCAGAAAACCGGCCCATCCCCCCTTAAATTACGGCCACCCTTAGGTAATCAAATGTTTCACCACCCTGCACTTTATTATCATCATAATTTTCCCCACCACACTCTGCCATCAAACCCACCACCATCACAAACACCATGCCAATCTCCTACACCACCACCACCACCACCAGCTCCACAACGACAGCACTACTCCATCAATATTACCACCACCATCACCACCTCCACAACAGCACTCCTTCATCAATACTACCACCACCACCACCACAACAACTACCACAGCAACAACAACAAAAACAATCCTCCATCAATATCACCACCACCATAATAACTGACTAGTTGGTTATAGGTATTATTCTGAGACAGCTATAGGATCAGGTAAGGGCTGAAGATGATCTTGATAAACCCCATTGGCTTTGTGTCATTTTTAATTACCCTTCCAGTCGCCGTCTGGAGAAGGGTATAATAATAATTCGTGTGTATGTGTGTGTGTGTGTGTGTGTGTGTTTGTGTGTGTGTGTGTGTTTTCTCAAATTATCGAGAAGCAATTATAGGACTTTGATGATAGTGTCAGTACCTTCGTTTAGTACTTATATATACACCGGTGCCGTCCTTTTAACATTACTCTGATTACTATTGAACGATTGTATTCAGTTATAAAATGGCCTCCAGCAATTAAAAGGCTTCGAACTATCTCACTTAACCCTTTTTACTACCACAGATCCTTCTTCAACTGCACAACAGCGTCTAAATATAGCTAGAATAACATTATATATGTCACCTGTACAGAAGGGGTTAAATCATACATCAACATTCGGCTACATATCTAGAATTGTATGCGAGGTATTCATCCTTCTCAGATACTTCCTATATGCATGAAAGAGACAAAAGACAAAGCTACCTGCAACAAGTGTCCCCCCAAACGTTGAAAGAATATTAGATAACCAAAATCAAGGTACATTAGAGGTTATTTAAGTGATTTGGAAAGAGGTGTGGTGTGCTTGTTAAGTGTTGTGAAATGAATAGGAGAAAGTGCTTGTGAGAGTAAGCTGGATTACTCTCTGTGTAGGTGATGCACAAATATAAACAGTGGGGGAAGCCAGGCAAATGAAACAGGAGTTCCAGCAACTCTTTATCATAATTATGTGGCCTCCCCTGAGTACTACCTTGCTCGAATGGTGCCTACAATCTCCCCACTATTGCGCAGATCCGTTGTGTTATATATTTCCGAGATGTTTTGTTCTAGTATGTGGAAGAGAATGGTGGAGTTGAGATGGATTGAATAGGGAGTAGGGTGTTGCTGATGGTGAAAAAGAGGCATGGTGGTGATAGTGGTGGAGGCAAACGGAAGGTGGTGGAGGTGTTTGGTGTTGGTGATACTTATGGTGGTGGAGGAGCGAGATGATGGTGGTGGTGGTGGTGATAGTGAATATTAATAGTTCCGATGGTGACGGTTGTTGTGGTGGTGTAATGGTGCAGGAGGCAAATGGTGACAATTATGGTGGTGATAGTGAGGGTAAAGGATGGTGTTGTGGTGGAGGATGGTGGTGGTGATAATAAATAGATGGTCATACTTGAGGTGACAGGCAAGATAATACTATTGGTTATATTAGTGAAGTAAGAGGTTAGTGACACTCCACCCTCTTGCAAGTAAGTATGTCACAACTCATAAACATTAGCCTCTATAACTCACAAACGACTAGAGTAATCGATCAAAATGTTTACCTACCATTTGGGAAGGGTCAGTCAGGCAATAGGTGTGGACATAGACAGCTCATTTTCTCTAGCCCTTTTTTAATTACAGAGGTTGGGGTTCACGATTTTTGGCCTTCCTGCTTGGAATAGGGTATAGTAAATTAGTTTAGCTCTGACAATCAAGCCGAAAAAAATTATAGTATACAGAACTTTAGCATTACTATCCTTCATTATAAACACAAAGCTAATTGAGTAATGCACAAAAAGAACATTGTAGATATGAAATGATAATTGTATGAGAAGAAGGAACTGAGAACTAAATACATATAAAAGAGGAAGTGAAGTGGAAGGAAAATAAAAGAGGGATTAAGGAGGAAAGAGGATTACAACTTTGATGCTTCCAGTGGAGATGGTGAGAGATGATAATGATGATGATGATGATGATGATGATAATGATAATGATGATGATGATGGTGAGAGATGATGATGGATGTGGTGATAATGATAGTGATGATGATAACAAGGTTATAATTGCGATATAATTACGATGATAATGACTGTTATTATGGTTATAGCTAGTGGTGTTGGTGACACTTGTTATGATTAATGGTGGGGTCACACATTCACGTATATTGCTCCCGTCAGCTCCCGTCCGGCGTATCGCCAATTTATGTAAAGACGCGAGTAGTTTCTGCCGTTGAACGCCCGTTCTTCCACGTCTATTGCACTTCCCGACAGACGTAGCGTAACGGGGCCAGTGTTACGTCAGACGTAATGGAGTCGTATTGAACTACATACGTGTTTGCGACGTGCGTAAGCATAGCCCCGTTCGACCTCATGGGCTGCACGATTTGCGGGAACACAGGCCACGCCCATGGCGCGCCCCCTCAAGACCGGCGTAGCTGAGGCCGCACGTCTTGGGATTTGTTAGGTCGTACCTGGACCGGTTCTGGCCAATCGTAAGCACACCCCGTCTGACCAAACACAGACGAAGACAGTCTTTGTCAACCACGTAGGTCTGGGTTGGAATCTGGGAACTACAAAAGGGCAGGAATGGCCACACCATTCCCATTCCCAGTCCTTCATCGGCACCATGAACAACATCGAGGAATTCATCCTGGAGGAGTTACCCCTGAGTGCCAGCCAATTTTGAGGGTGTGCTTCTGCCACTGCCAGATTTTTTTTTTTTTTTTTTTTTTGGCTAAATCTATTAAGTTGGGAGAGAAATGCTAAAAAAAACACTCCCCTCCCAGAAATCAGGTCCCCGATGGTCCCGAAAGTAGCTGAAAAGACACTATAGACTACAGAGACTTTTATGGTATCGGAATGTATGGGTGGGAGGGTGGTGTGAGGGTGGTTTTG
The DNA here is from genome assembly GCA_037953745.1 of Lithodes maja. Taxonomy (NCBI): domain Eukaryota; kingdom Metazoa; phylum Arthropoda; class Malacostraca; order Decapoda; family Lithodidae; genus Lithodes; species Lithodes maja. Next base: position 61,923 of record JBAKBP010004462.1, on the reverse strand, counting down.
GGGTTGGTTGGGGGAAGGTAGAAGGGTAATTGACTTGTGTTACACATATGAAGCCGATTGGTGAGGTAGTTTCGCCACCACGGATTTTCCTTTTTTTCCTTTTCTTCGTACGGATACGCTAGAAGTGGGTGGTGGGAGGCGGTTGGGGGTGTGGTGGGGGGAAGGCAGAAGGGTAAGAGACTTGTCACACAAATATGGAACCGATTGGTGCAGTCGTTTTGCCGCCACAAATTTTCCTTTTGTTTCCTTCTGACGGGACCGACAGTCAGCGAGTGGGTGGGAGGAGGGATTTGGGATTTTTGTGGTGGGTAGCCTAAAGGGTAAGGTACATGTGGTAAAAATATGAAGCCATAGGTGCAGTCGTTTCGCTGCTACAATTTGTTTTCGGCAGGGTGCAGAGGGTGGCAGGGTTGGCTTGTTGGTTGCTGCTCCGGTGTGGTGAGAGGTGTGACTGGAAGGTCCCCCGCTGGTCCCGTTGTCCCCCGTTACGGTGCCGCCTCTTCCCGCCAACCCGCAGTGTGGCGGTTCTGCCAGATGCGGCCTAACTAACGTATACTTCCACGTTCGACTGGAACTTTCTACGATTTGACGAGAGCAGCTCTCGTCTGACGGGGTAGCTGCTACGTCTGACGAGGCTGCTCCGGTCAGACGGCCGTGGTGGCCAGGTCGGTCGTAAGTTTTTCCGTCTTTTGACATACGTGAGGGCGAGCCACGTTTTTTAGTCCACTCGATTCAACAACCGCGTGGCCTTGGCCGCACCCACAACATTCCCGACCCACGTGGGCTACTCGTTTCTACTCGCGCCATGCGTGAGTACCCCCCCCCCCCGACTGGCCGCAATTTCATTTACGTTTTGCGTATTATGCCCTTACGTTTTACGTAATCTGTTGCCAACTACCAATATACCTTCGTTTACAACAGACGGGAGCTGACGGGAGCAATATATGTGAATGTGTGAACCCACCATAAGGAGGGTCACCGGCTTTTTAAATTTTTCTCTCCTTTTCTCTCTTTCCCTGGCTTATATCCATTTGGCCCCATTCAGCCAACTATATTAAGACGTTTATCCCCATCCAGGTGTCGATTTCTTCCTGGAGAGCGATAGCGTGCCAGCATTGTGTGGAGAAATCCGGCTTCGCTGGAGACATTTTTCTATCGAAAAGTTTACAAATTTAGCTTGCTGTCAAAATAAAAATACATATATGCTGGCTCGCTACCGCTCGCCAGGAAAATATTGACACCTGGATGGGGGTAAGCATCTTGAAACAGTAGGCTGAATGGGGCCAAATGGATACAAACCAAAGAGGGAGGGAGAGAAAGAGAAAAACACGCTCCCTCAAGCAATGTCATGACGATGTGTAGCTGCACTCACCCTCTGACTGCATCCCTGGGGGTGTCTCTGCGGGAATGTCCATGCCGCGACTTGGTCCATCCCAAGTAGTTCCTGGCATGGATATTCGGCTTTCCTTAAGGGGGTCACCTGCCCTTTTCCTCTCCTTTTCTCTCTTGTTCTGGCTTCTATCCATTTGGCTCCATTCAACCTACTGTTTTAAGACTTTACCCCCATCCAGGTGTCAATATTTTCCTGGCGAGGGGTAGCGAGCCAGCATATATATATTTTTGTTTTGACAGCAAGCTAAATTCGTACATTTTTCGATAGAAAAATTTCTCCGGCGAAGCCGGATTTCTCCATACAATGCTGGCTCGCTATCGCTCGCCAGGAAGATATCGACACCTGGATGGGGATAAACATCTTAAAACAGTTGGCTGAATGGGGCCGAATGGATACAAGCCAGGGAAAGAGAGAAAAGGTGAGAAAGATAGAAAAAAGACGGTGACCCCTCTTAAGGTTTTGTACCCAATATGAGGCTCTCTCCCCTGCCCTGCCTTAGTCCAAATTCGTTATTCTCCCCTCGTCTCCTCACTCTTGATTTATTTATCTTCCAATATTATATTCACGGTTCTCAACCCTTTCAGTATACGATGGCACGTTTTTCTTTGTGTTCTGGCAATCAGCAGACGATTATGTTCAGTTTAGGAAAGACTTAACCCTTTGAGTGTGTTATATTGTATTCTAGCTAATTTTAGACGATATTAGTCAGCTTTGGAAGGATCTGTGGTTGTTATAAAGGTGGGTTGAGATAGTTTAAAGCCTTATTATTGCTAGGGGTCCTTCCTAAACTGAATATTGTCTAGTAGTTGCCAGAATATGATTAAAGGAACGTCCTTGGTACTGTACGGGTTAAGGGAGCCAGTGGTTCCATTGAGATGGTATTAATGTGATTGTATTCTAACAGTGGCATTCCTAATTTTTATAAACCGCCCAACAATAGCTAGAAGCTGACGTAAACATGCGTCATCATACTGACAAGGTCACATGACCTCCTCCCCCATACTCTTCTTTCATTTCTTACCTACACTCCATACCTCGCCTAATCCACCCCTCCCCATCCTCATTATACAGGGTGTCCCGCGAGTTTTGTCAAATACTTCCAGAGATGAAAGATTAAGTAATTCTAAGTAAAAACTGTTATATACGTATAGGCTTTTTGGGGCATTGTTTTGTAGCTATGGACCCTTAAAGTCGGCATTTTGGTGTTTTTTGTAGTTGCTAACCCTGTTTTTCTTCAAGAAGATGAGGATAGGAAAAAAATATATAAAGTGTATTATGAAGCATGGTATCAATACTTCAAACTGACACCAAAAACTTCCCTACATCGTACTTCATATTCGGTTGGCATGGAGTTGAATATTACAAGAAACCTAAACTTAATTTTAAGCTCATCATCACGGAAAGAAGAAAGAAGCTACAGAGGATTGTTTGGTGTTTTCACTAAGTATTGATACCATGCATCATCATACAGCATGCTGCATTTAACGTTATCTCCATTTATTTTTATTACTCGGAAACTGGGTTTAAACTGACAGAACACATCAAAAACTCCTCTGTAGCTCCTTTCTTCTTTCCGTGATGATGAACTTAAAATTAAGTTTTGTTGGTTTCTTGTAATATTCAATTTGAAGTATTGATATCATGCTTCATAATACACTTAATAGTGTTTTTTCCTATCCTCATCTTAATGAAGAAAAACAGGGTTAGAAATGACAAAAAACACCAAAATGCCGACTTTAAGGGTCCATAACTACAAAACAATGCCCCAAAAAGCCTATGTGTATATAACAGTTTTTACTTAGAATTATTTAATCATTCATCTCTGGAAGTATTTGACAAATCTCGCGGGACACCCTGTTTGTATAATTATGTAAGGGGAGACTGAGTACCGTTTGTTTTGTCTATGAATATTAATGTATTCACATATGTTTTTAGTTTCCTCCCTAGACCTCCATCAAGCTTAGAAAAACACCCTCTAGACCCCCCTTCAAGATAAGTTTGTACATTTTTCGGTAGAAAAATCTCACGGCCAAAGGCCGGTTCCTCTTAAAATTGCAGGCTCGCTTTCGCTCGCCAGGAAATAATCGACACCTAAATGGCACGAAAGGTCCTAAAATTGACAACGAAATGGGGCGAGACGTGTTAAAATTGCCAAACTAATGGGCCGAACGTCTTATTATCTCAAATATAGTGGGGCTAAACATTAGCCCCAAATCCAAATCCAACTTCACTACTGCTTCATCCATTCCACCATTAAAATCTCACTGGCAATCTTGTAAGTGACCCACGAGGTAAAGCTAACCTTCTTGCGGATATGTTCTCCACCAACTCAACCTTAGATGAAATAAATCAAGATGTCCCTGTACTTACTTTTAATTCGCCTGAAATTCCCTCACTTAAGATCCACACCAGACATGTCAAAACTATTTTGCAGAATCTCTCAGTAGATAAGGCTCCTGGTCCAGATGAAATTCCTCCAATAGTACTTAAGAATTGCTCCTTGGTGCTCGCTCCTGTATTGGCAAATATTTTCCGTCTGTGTACTCATACCTCATACTTCCCAGTACCCTGGAAAGAAGCAAACATCCATCCAGTTCCTAAAAAAGGTGCCTCTTCAGATCCATCAAACTACAGACCAATAGCTATAACTTCCACTCTTGGCAAAGTCTTTGAAATTATATTAAATAATCACATAATCAAGCATCTGGAGAATAATAAATTAATCAGCGATAGGCAATATGGTCTTAGACGATGTCGATCAACTGCAGACATTCTTTGCCTTCTTACGCATCAAATCAACCAAGCTACAGACCAACATGGTGAAACACATACAATAGCACTGGATAATTATACCAAAGGCATTTGATAGAGTCTGGCATCAATCCTTATTGTCGAAGATGTCACACTACGGCCTTGCATCATTAGTTCCACTAATTTTTTCTTATCTTCATAACAGAAAAATACGTGTAATGGTAGATGGCCTTTATTCTCAATTTCACTCAATAAATGCTGGTGTTCCCCAGGGATCAGTTTTGGCCCCAACTCTGTTCCTCATTCATATCAATGATCTCATATCTACCACTCATAATCCAATACATTCCTACGCAGATGACTCAACACTCCACAGTTCCTTCACATTTACCAATTCTTTCACCCAACCCGATCTTATAAATTCAAAAATAAACACTGCAATTTCTCTGAACCAGGACCTTTCTAGAATTAATGAATGGGGACAAGAGAATCTAGTTTCCTTTAATGCACAGAAAACCAAGTACATTCAATTTTCTAACCGACAGAATCTCACTGACTCCCATATATTTTTTAATGATGTAAATATTCCCACTTCCCCTAGTATTGACATTCTCGGTGTAACATTAACTACTAACTTGAGCTGGACACATTATGGTAAAAGCATTGCTAAGAATGCCTCTAAAAAACTGGGACTCCTGTACAGAGTTCGAGAATTCTTCACTGACGAGCAGTTGGCCGTAATATATAAAAGTCATGTGCGTTCTCAGATGGATTACTGTTCACCTCTGTGGGGTGGAAGTGGAGTGGTTGCATTGAGGCAGTTGGACAAAATTAAAAATAAAGCTATTAGATTAATCAATAACCCTGCAATCACACAGGACCTTCCTACATTATCCATACGAAGAAACGTTGCATCCCTTGCATTATTCTACAGATATGTTCACAGCAATTGTTCCGAGGAACTTGCTTCAATTGTGCCGCCTCTCCACATCTTTCCCCGTAGAACTATGGCAGCTGAGAGCGCCCATGAATTTACACTTTCTCCTCCACAATGCAGAACTTCTGCTTATCAGAATTAATTTATCCCCAGAGCTACTACTCTTTGGAATTCACTTCCCTCGAATTGCTTTCCACAAACTTACAATCTACAAATGTTTAAATCCAGTTGTTACAAACATTTTATGAATGGAGGATGCCTTTAGGCACATGGACCTTTTTGTTTTATCAGTGTTTTTCCTTCCTCCGTTCATTGTCTCTTAAAAAAAAAACAAAAAAAAAAACAAGGGAGAAGGGTTTCCAGAAAAACGGTCTGCCTCCCCTTAATGTCTCATAATCACGGTTTTTAATCCCTTTCTTAAGTAACATTTTCAACGCCCTTAATCCCTTAATCCCCCTTCCTCCCTCCCTCAAGCCTTTCTCCTTCCATCCACACCTCTTCTTTCCCTTACTCTCCCTTTATTTACTCTCTGTATGTTCTCCTTCACAATTATCTCCATCTTTTCTCCCAGCCCCCACTCACTCTCCCCATACTCTCCCTCACGCATTTCACCCTAATACTCTATCCCTCCCAATCACACTTACCCTTAGTCTCCATCCTTTAAGCCTATGTTGTTGTTGTTGCTGTTCCCTAGGCTGCCTAGCCGAACAGCCCCAGGCCCTGAGCAAGGCCAAGGCCATAACCGAGCGCCCCCACAGAACCCTCCCTGCCTACCACAATAAAACCTGGGTGACCGAAGCCACTCCAAGGCGGGGAGCTGATTAGGGTGAGGAAATGCCATGTGGTGATGGGCTGGTCTATCAGAGTGAGAGCTGAGCGATCTCTGCCATACCCATAGCTTACTCTGACTGTTCCTTTTACTTATATATTTTCTAGGTCTCAAGTGACAGTGTCTCTTCCGTGGATTGACCTCCCAATCTGCCAACCTAGAGGTTGGCAGATTGAAAGCCAAAGCGTCACATTTTTCTTTTACCCCTCAACTCTCTCTTCATAATTGCTAAGGGACACAGGGACCTGGGTGGGGCCTTGGCTTCCCTTGCCTATTGTATCGTTTTCCTGCTACTCTCCCTGCTTTGTACCTCTCCCTCCCCCTTTCTCCTTCCTTCTCCAACTCTGTCTTCCATCCCACTTAATCCTTCCCCTCTCTCCTACCTCCCCCTCCCATCTCATACTTTCCTCCACCCTCCTTCCTCCGCCTTCCATCATCATTTATTTAACCTTTCATAATCACAGTTCATAATCCTTCCCTCCTCCTCTCCCCGTCCCACTCCCTAACCCCTCTCCTGGCCTCCCTCTCCTTAAGGGGGCCCACCTCGCTTGTTGTCACTTTCTCTCCCTCTCTCTTTGGCTTGTATCCATTCGGCCCCATTCAGCCTACTGTTTTAAGACATTTACCTCCATCCAGGTGTCAATATTTTCCTGGCGAGCGGTAGCGAGCCAGCATATATATTTGTTTTTCTTTTTGACAGCAAGCTAAATTTGTACATTTTTCGATAGAAAAATGTCTCCGGCGAAGCCGGATTTCTCCATACAATGCTGGCTCGCTATCGCTCGCCTGGAAGAATTTGACACCTGGATGGGGATAAACGTCTTAAACAGTTGGCTGAATGGGGCCGAATGGATATAAGCCAGAGAAAGAGAGAAACAAGCAGGCGACCCCCCCTTAACTCATACAGTACTATTACACGATGTTATGGAACTTAAGAAACATGTCTACCAATTAAAAGGCTACACACTATCTCAACCAATGCTTTTAGCTACCATACATCCTTCCTAAGCTTCATAAATTCTTCTAACTGTAGCTGAAATTAAATAAATTATAATTCACCGGTACCGTACGGGTTCACCTATCTCTTTCTCTTTGTCCCCCCCCCCCTTTTCCTCCCCCTCCCACCCCCTCTTTATATATATATATATATATATATATATATATAACATTCCATAATCACGGTCTATAATCCCGTTCTTAAGGGAGGTCACAGGTTTTATTTACCTTTCTCTCCTGTTCTCTCTTTCTCTGGCTTATATCCATTTGGCCCCATTCAGCCAATTGTTTTAAGACGTTTATCCCCATTCAGGTGTCGATTTCTTCCTGGCGAGCGATAGCGAGCCAGCATTGTATGGAGAAATCCGGCTTCGCCGGAGATATTTTTCTATCGAAAAATGTACAAATTTAGCTTGCTGTCAACACAAAAAAAATATATGCTGGTTCGCTACCGCTCGCCAGGAAAATATTGACACCTGGATGTTGGTAAACGTCTTAAAACAGTTGGCTGAATGAGGCCGAATGGATACAAGCCAAAGAGAAAGGGAGAGAAAGAAAAAAAGAGCGAGGTGGGCTCCCTTAAGAGACCTCCCCCTTTTATTCTCCCCTTCCCTCCCCAACTTATTCTCTCCCCTGCCGTTATTCCTCATTTTCCCCTTGCATAATTATGATCTCCCTTATTCATTTTCAACTATTCTATCATTATATCCCCTTTCCTATCCTTCCTCTTTCCCTTCTCTCCTATTGGTATGCTAAATAAGTACAGTCACGCTAATAAGTGATGTCTCGGCACCAAGTATGTTTTGATCCATAATAATTGCTATAAGCAATATCTAGCCATAATTTCATCATATCGAGTGAAATGTACAAACATGTTCCTACATTTACCTACCCTATTCAACATCTGACAGACTTAAATACAGCACAGAGAAAGCCAAACGTAATGACAGCTGGGACATGATTTATTAGCGCGACCGTACAAGCCATCCAATATGACACCAATCTCCAAGAAAGGGGATCATTAGTGTCCCAAGAAGTATCGGCTAATTAGCTTGACTTATATCATAGTAAAGCTTTTAGAAGGGATAATAGTAGACAAGATAGTTGACTAGCTAAAAATCCGCAACTTAATTACTGATTCTCAACATGGTTACAGGCGACACTGATTATGACTTCCCCATTTGTTGGAATTTCTCTATGAAATGCTGAGTAAGTACGACAAAAGTAGACCCATTGACATCCTTTACTTAGATTTTCAAATAGCCTTCCTTTGACAATGTGACTCATTACAGCCCAATGTAAGCAAATGAGTGCACTATGTATCAATACAGAGGACATACATTGGATAGATAGTTGGCTAACAGGAGGACAGCAAAGGGTCATAATACATGTTTTTGTTTTCTTCTGAGTGGACTCTAGTCACTTCTGTAGTTCCACATGGATCTGTCTTTGACTCACTTTTTTCTTTCTATATTCCAACTACTCCCTCTCGGACATAGACTGCGGGCCTGTACATTCAACCGTGCATTCAACGGTGAAGCCCGTGAGGTTTCGTTCCAGTCTAGGGAGTAAGACATGTGAAGCATTTTGATCTGCAACCAGCCCCCACCATCTTGCCTTCGCAAAATGCACGAGGCCTGGTTGCCCACCCACGGCTCGAAGCAGCCCTATCTCTGAAGCTGCTTCCCCTTATGCACTTCATTGTCTAACCCTCTTAGACTCGGACCTTCACTCTCAGAACGCCAACTATTGAGCAATTATCTCACTAGGCATTGCCCCCCTTTAGCATAATCTGAATATGGGAATATTCATACAGTGCTATTTAACCCATTCGTAGCCGGGGCGGACTTAAGTCCGCCTCCAATTTAAAGCAAGTTAGGAGCATTATTAAGGCTTTTAAAGGGTTAAAATCGAGTGCAAATGGCCGGGAGCGCAGCGGGCCAGACAGCCGACTCCCAGGGCTTACCGCCGCCCACTGACTCATGTTCCCTCTGTTCTCGAGAGGCCGACAGCGTTGCCAGTATTGAGCATAGTGGGAAAAAATATGCCGCTATACGCTAAACTCCCATGTTGGTGGTAACACTGCCTGAGAATGACGAGTGCTACGTAGCTCGTTCTGGTCTCATTTTGAAGCTTTTAGCACCTAGTTTTTTGCTGAATACATTTCTTTTCATGCAGATACTTGATTTATCATTCAGGAGGTCCTGAATATGCCCAAATAAGCCCAAAACTCCCTGCTCGACAAGGGTAAATCAGGGACCAATGAGGGTATTTTGTTGGCGTTTCGGTGGGCTTTGTAGTAATACACTGAAACTATGTACATCGCAAATTCCATCCCAACAATATCTTCCCATTGATACATCAGGATTCGAACCTGGGACCATTTGATTACCAGTCCAGTGGCATGACCATTTGACCACACCTCCAATATCATATAATATGTCAATGACATTGATTTTGGTCTGTTGATTGTGATCTCCAAGTTTGCTGATGGCATTAAACATAGAGTGAATGTGAAGGACCCTAAAGGGTTTGAACAGCTCAGGATGGATCTTGATAGACTTAACTTAACAGTGAATAGCTTGAGACATGGCAGATGCCACTAGAATTGAAAAAAAGTGCAAGGTGATGCATATCGGACAAGCAAATGCCAAGTCAGGCTATTCGACATTGGGAATTTCCCTGGAAGTGACTGACTTGGACAAAACTGCAGTATTCTGATTAGCAGTGACCAAAAGGTTTCAAAAAAGTGTATTGAAGTAGAGAATAAAGTTCAGAACATGTTGGACTATATTAACCCTCTCACGACCATATGACGCAGAGGTTGCCAGATTAGCAATAAGAAATAGAGTTCTCTTACTCTTATAAGTACCTCTCCAAAATTAGTTTTCTGCCCACAGCTAACTCAAAGACAACTGCAGAGGTTAAAGTAACTAAACTAAAGGTTTCTAAATACCCCTGATGGTAACAAAGGATTTAACACCTTATGAGCGGGCCCGTCAGTTTTTTTCCACTACGCGCCCAGCGTTTTTTTCTTATTACCCTAAATGGCCTTGTTTCCGTGCTCCTTTTCATGCATAAACAAGAGCCAGAGTGTAATACAATTATGTGTCCCTGAAAGGGCGTAAATTGAGCTTTCCAATGACACCAGAACCATCCTTCTACGACCACGCGTTCTCTTGCAACGATCGTGCAACACGAGTGCAAAATCCCTAAAATAAGGTATTTTCCTGACATAATTCCCTGTGTGGCGAGGTAGGGAGGGTGGAGTTGTGTGGAGTAGATGTCAGTAGGCGCGCGGGGTCCATGCCGAGCGGTCATGAGGTAACCTACGCTCCTCCCGTCGCTCGTCTCTCTCTCACAGCCATTCTTGCTAAAAAAATTGCACACAGACTTAAGTCGGTCCCCGCCACATAGTCCAGATTTTTAGATACAGACTTAAGTCGGGCCCTGCTAATAAGGGGTTAAAGTATCCCTAATAGGCTCAAAAATGCGTCAAGAACGTGAGAGGGTTAAGAGGCAATTTAAATAAACATCTGAATAAAGAGTCCTAACTTTACAACACTATGATACGGCCTCTCCTATAGTATGCTTTTCAATTCTGGTCTCCAGCACCCAAAAATGATATATTGCGACTGGAAAGAGTAGAAGCAAGGGCTACAAAGATTATTCCATAGATCAGAAGACGGAGCAATTACAACAGGTCTAGATCTCTTCTTAGGAAACACACAGGCTATGCGTGAGCTCATTGCAGTTATTCAAGTACTTGATGGGTTTGACAATGTGGATTATAGCAAATGTTTAGTCTCATGATGAATGCAAGTATCTCTCTGGAATGGACCTCAAGGTCTTCGAGATATAACTATTCCGTGTAACTCCTTGTAACCCTTACTCTCACTTCTTCTTTCATTCTCTTTTTATTCTCTTCCTGTTTATCCTTCCCTACCTCCTCTCTTAGTCTATCTCCTTCTATATTGTCCATCCTTTTATTCGTCTATTCTCCCTCCACACACTCTCCCTCTTCTCTCTCTCCCTATTCTGCGTGTCGTGCCCGTTACCCTTACTCTCCTTCCTTGCCCCTTTCCCACATTTGCGATTTCATACGATTTTCGTCGCCAAGGACGTAGTCTTGTCAATTCGCAAGGAATGTGTGCGACGTCTACGATTTTGACCGTTAAAAAACGTTGACAAGTTTACACACGGCGACGATGACGCCGATGGGTAAGACGGAATCGGCGACATTTTGCGATTTCAACGGCAAATTGAGCGATGGTTCGCCGATAGCCACGGCGAGAACTGTCACATTTGAATAAAATATTGCGAAATAATGCGAAGGATGAACGAATCCTCGGCGTATGTTCTGCGACGTCTTCGGCGAATTAAGTGATGGTTCGGCGAATACCTCGGCGAGATTATCCAAAAACTTTTTGCATATAATTCATGGCAAAAACATAAGAACATAAGAAAACGGGAGTCTGCAGAAAGCCGACCAGCCCACACAAGGCAGATCCCTGTCACACCCAACCCCATTTACAAGGCCTAATTATAGACCCAACTCACTAATGCCTTGAGGACTGACCTCACCAAAACGGTCAGAGATCGACACAAGATTACGGGGTCTGCCGAGCGCTGATTGGCCCACACCAAGCAGATCCCCCCTCATACCCAACCCAACTCGTCGAAATGGTACAAATTTATCTTAAAATCGCCAAACTAATGGGCCGAACGTCATAAAATATGAAACTAATGGGGTTAACCATAAGGAAGAAAGGGGACCAGAAAAACGACCCATCTCCCCTTAATTCGGAGATTGGCATTGTCCGGCTTTGCCAGACACATTTTTCTATCAAATAATGTACAAATTTAGCTTGCTCTCAAAACAAAACAAATATATATTTTGGCTCGCTACTGCTCACCAGGAAAATATTGAAACCTGGATGGGGGTAAACGTCTTAAAACAGTAGGCTGAACGGGGCCGAACGGATACAAGGCAAAGAGAAAGGGAGAGAAATAGGAAAAAAAAAACGAGGAGAGAGGGAGAGAAAGAGAAATAAAAAAACAGCGAGGTGGGCTCAATGTTTGCGTTAAGGTTTAAAAATTGAGCCCACCTCCCCTTTTTAGTTTTCTCTTTCGCTCCCTCTCTCCTCGTTTTTTGTTTGTTTTCTATTTCTCTCCCTCTCTCTTTGCCTTGTTTCCGTTCGGCCCCGTTCAGCCTACTGTTTTAAGACGTTTACCCCCATCCAGGTTTCAATATTGTCCTGGTGAGCGGTAGCGAGCCAACATATATATATTTTTGTTTTGAGAGCAAGCTAAATTTGTACATTTTTCGATAGAAAAATTTCTCCGGCGAAGCCGGATTTCTCCATATAATGCTGGTTCGCTATCACTTGCCAGGAAGATATCGATATTTGGATTGGGATAAACGTCTTAAACCAGTTGGCTGAATGGGGCTGAATGGATACAAACCAGAGAAAGAGAGAAAAAGAGAGAAAGAGAAAAAAAAACAGGTGAACCCCCCACGAGAGGTGCATAGAAAAAAGGGTTGACAGGTTCACTATAGGCCTAATAATTTTGTTTTACCCAACTCGCCGAAGGTGCACTTTGGCCTCGGCAGGTGTGTCTTGAGCATTCCGCGACGTCGCAAGGCCCTTCGCATGCCTCGTGCGGAGCATACCCCTGGCGGGTATACTCTCGGCGAGTACTTGTGCGCACGTCGACGACTAATCGACGAGGAAATTGCCGATGACTCTTGTGCATCGTCGATGTTCTCGGACCATCTGAGAGCATCGGCGAGCCGCCGTGCAGCGTTGCAAAGGTTTTTTTTGTGAGAAACCCTCCGCGATGTCTCGCCGATGTCGTCGATGATCCCCAAGGCCCTCTCAGATCTTTCTGCGATGTTCGACGATGCTTGCGAGGGCTACGAAGCCTCGTGAGTCCTCGTCCAAAATTTTGAACAAACCGAACATTTGCGATGACCCGCGAGGGCCCATGCGAGGCCTTGCGAGTCATACGATTATTATGCGAGGGTAATACGATTGTTGTCCGACATGTCACGAATGTGCTAATTTATGGGTATCGGCGATGAAAATCGTAGGAAATCGCAAATGTGGGAAAGGGGCATTTAATACCACTTTCCCACTGATGCGACTTCTCACAATTTTCATCACCGACACCAATAAATTGGCACATTCGTGACATGTCGCAACAAAATCTTAAATCCTCGCATGATAATCGTTTGACTCGCTAGGCCTCGCAAGCATCGTCGAACATCGTAGAGGGATCTGCGAGGCCCTCGAAGAACATTGGCGACATCGGCGAGACACTTCGCACAAAAATAAACTTTGCAACGCTGCACGGCGGCTCGCCGATGCTCTCAGATGTTCTGAGAACATCGACGCTGCACAAGAGTCATCGGTGATTTCCTCATCGAATAGTCGTCGACGTGCGCACGAGTACTCGCCGAGAGTATACCCGCCAGGGGTATGCTCCGCACTAGGCATGCGAAGGACCTTGCGACATCGCGGAATGCTCAAGACACACCTGCCGAGGCCAAAGAGCACCTTCTGCGAGGTGGGTAAAAACAAATTATTAGGCCTATAGCGAAGCTGTCAACCCTTTTTTCTATGCACCTCTCGTGGGGGGTTCACCTGATTTTTTTCTCTTTCTCTCCTTTTTTCTCTTTCTCTGGTTTGCATCCATTCAGCCCCATTCAGCCAACTGTTTTAAGACGTTTGTGACGTTGATCACTCCGTTAGAACCGCATGGCTTGTCCTACAGTGACTCGCTAGGATCGCCAGGGCAGTGGATGGGGCTACAGTTTATGTATTAGAGTGTGCTTTATTTCATATGAAAGCTCGTGTCATGGGCAGTCCAGAAAGGCTCTTTGTTTTCGCCCATGTCAAGGCTTTATATATTTAATTGTAAAGTATATGTTTTGTCATTAACTAGTAATGATAGGATCTGGGAGAGAGAGAGAGGGAGTAGAACGGAGTGAGAGGTGGCGCGCAGTGTTTTTTGTCCCGCTCGATGACGTCACGGCTGGCTGCCTCGCGGGGGTTGGTGGAGAGAGGTCCTTACCATGCTGCAAGCCTTGTGAGTGGTCGGACGACTTGCAACCGCTAGTTTCCCACGCGGCTCGAGCTAGTGCGAAGTATATATACTAGTTCCTCGCCACTCTCTCCCTCAGATCTGGTTTCTAGAACGCATCCATCTTTATCCCTTGCAACCTGTCCCCGCTCTTACCTGAGAATCTTTTCCTCGGCCTATCTCTCTCATTTTCCATATCTTTCACCACCTTTATTAACATTATATCCCCTCTGGTTAACTCTGCAAAATCAGCTTAATGCTGGCCAGTTGTATTGTGTGTTAAGGTCTGATATAACCTGTGTATGTTAGTTGTTAAGATAAGTGGATCACGAAGCATTGGTTGACTTTCATATTGCTGCTTCCTTTAATTATTAGTGTTCTGCTGGATTAGATAATGCTAGACTAGGAGTCTGATATAAAAGGTATTGTTTCCTATGAGTGCTGGCTTTAGTTAAAAGCGGCACGACATACCTGAGAACTGGAGTTCTATCTATCTATCTATATGCTCTGGCCCAATCCCCATTTTGGGGGTAGCCGACTCAAGACAGAGCAAGAACAGGGAAAACACAAAAACAACATAAAACAAAAAATAAACACAGATAAAAAGCACAAACTCACACACATCCAGGTCACCCAGGAGAAGACCCAGAGACCAGGGTTACCAAGGTCGCTCCAGCACTCCCCCAGCCCCTGACCACCCGGAGAGGTTCCGATCTCGGCAGGCAGACATGCAGCGGAGCCAAAGCCACAAGCCCTCCCACCACACTTCCAGGCACACCCTTCATATTAATCGTCCCCCCGGGCCAGGCGCCTGATGGACTATTATCTAGTCGAACTTGCGCCCGACCCCTTACTCCAAATTACCACGTGTTCACTCAACTATTCACAAGCATTCTCCATTCACTCCTGTCCACCACCACTTCCTCTGCCTGATCTATAGTCATTCCTCTATCATCCAAAGCCTTTCTTACACAGTCTCTCCATCTCAATGGGGGTCTTCCTGCCCTTCTATCTCCCCTTGTACCTGACTCACATATTCTCTTTGTAAGCCTTTCATCTCCCATTCGTTCAACATGACCATACCAGCTCAGCACCCTTCTGTCCACTCTGGCTGACAAATGTTCCTGCTGCCCCACTCTCCTACGTATCTCTTCATTCCTCAATCTGTCTCTACGAGTAACTCCACACATACTCCTCAAGCAGCTCATCTCCATCACATCCAGCCCTCTTTTCTCCTTTTTCTTCAGAGCCCATGTCTCAGCCCCATACATCACTGTTGGCACAACAATTCCTTGATACAGTGCACTTTTTACTTTCACTCCGAGATTTCTCGTCTTCCACATACTTCCCATTGCTCCGAAAACCTTCCTTCCTTCACACACTCTCTGTTTTACCTCCACTTCCATACCTCCACTCCTGCTTATCGTTCCTCCTAGATATTTAAAACACTCTACTTGTTCCAATATTTCCCCATCCAGCCTCACATCTAGATTCACCCTATGCTCTCCCCTATTACACACCATTACTTTACTTTTATTGACGTTCACCTTCAGTTTCCTCCTTCCACAAACCACACCAAACTCTTTGACTACCCGCTGCAGTTTCTCATCAGAATCCGCCACCAATGCTGTGTCATCAGCGAACAGCAACTGATTCAACTCCCAATCTCTACCATTCTTTCCTACTAAACCCAATCCTCTTCCCATAGTTCTCCTTTTCACCTCCCTCACCACACCATCCATAAACATATTAAACAGCCATGGTGACATTACACAACCCTGTCGCAAACCTACCTTTACCTCAAACCATTCACTCAACTCACCATTTCCTACTCTCACACATGCTCTGCTCCCTTCATAAAAACTCTTAACTGCTTCTAACAAATTTCCTCCTATTTCATAAATCCTTAACACCTTCCACATTGCTTCACGGTCCACACGATCATACGCTTTTTCCAAGTCCATAAAAGCCCAAAATATCTCCTTATGCTTCTCTAAATACTTCTCGCATAACTGTCTTACTGCAAACATCTGATCCACGCACCCTCTTCCCCTCCTAAAACCGCACTGTTCTTCTCCTATTGCAACTTCCGTACACTTTATTATCCTCTCTATCAACACCCTGCCATACAGCTTTCCAACCACTGACAATAAACTAATACCTCTATAACTTGAACACTCCTGCCGATCTCCCTTCCCCTTGTACAACGGCACAATACATGCACTCTTCCAGTCTATTGGTACCATTGACACAACAAAGCACACATTGAAAAGTCTCACCAACCAATCTATTATCACATCTCCACCCTTCTTTATACACTCCACAGCAATACCATCCAAACCTTCTGCTTTTCCCGCTCTCATTTGTTTCACTGCTTCTTTCACCTCATTTTCCTCAATCCTTTCATTCATTCCCTGCCACCTGGGTGGCTCTGGGGTAACCTATCTCCATCCACCTCTGCTTCAATCACTGCTTCTCTTCCATCTCTTGTATTTAACAAAGATTCAAAATACTCAGCATATCTTTTCCTCACTTTAACTGGTTCCACTAGTAATTCTCCATTTTCATCTTTCACTGACTCTTCCCTCTTTTGTCCTCCTTTCCTTACTTTATTTACCTCCTTCCAGAACATCTTCTTTCGTTCTTCAAAATTCTCACTCAGCTTTTGGCCCCACCTTTCGTTTGCATCTTTTTTTCGCTTCTCTAATTTTCTCGTTTTGCCTCTCTCCTTTTCTCTCCTTGTACCTCTCCCATACCTCGAACACTACCATCCTGTAAAACCCTCTCAAAACACTGTCTCTTCTCCTCAACTGCCTTTCTCACTGTATCATTCCACCACTCGCTTCCCTTCCTGAAACCTCTGCCTCCTACTTTCCTTTTGCCGCATACTACCTCTGCACTTGCTTTCACTCCTTCCTTAAACTGTTGCCATTCAACCTCTACTTCTCTCTCTTCCATCTCTCTCACTTCCATCCACTTTTCATTTAGTCTTTCCTTGTACTCCCTCTCTTTTTCACTCTTCTCTAACTCACTAACTTTTATTACCTCTCTTACTTCACGCTTGTCTCTTATTCTCCTGTAACTCTTAACTCTTAGCTTTCCCTCCACCAGGTAATGATCTGACATACCCTCCGCCTCACCTCTCATCACATTCACATCCAGCAGTCTACACAATCTTTCCCTTGTCACCAGCACATAATCCATCAATGCCCTCGTCTACAATCTCTCCCCTCACAAGTCTATGCCAGGTGTACTTGTGTATACGCCTTTTTTTGAAGAACGTATTACCTACACTCAATCTACACTCTTCACATACATTTTTCAGTCTTTCTCCACTCTCGTTTACACCATCCACACCAAAACTACCGATGACGTCCCTCAAACAGGCTCATTTCCTACCCTAGCATTTAGGCTATAACATTTTCATTTTCATCAAACCCTTGTAGACAATCTCTCAAATCCTCCCAGAAACCCTCTACCTCGTCTAACTCTCTTTCACTTCCTGGTCCATACGCACTTACAAAAACCCACCTTTCACCCTTAAACCGCATTCTCACCCACATTAGCCTTGATGACACCTCTTTCCACTCTTTTATAAACTCTCTCAACTCCTCCTTCACAATAATAGCCACTCCTTCTTTCCCCCTGACTCCCTCGTCTACTCCAGACTTTCTACCTATCACGTTTCCAAAATCCACTTCTCCCTCTCCTTTCATCTTTGTTTCATTCAGTGCAAGGACATCATACATCCTTCTTTCAAATAACCTTCCAATATCCTCTCGCTTCTCATTTGTACTACATCCACGCACATTCAAAGCTCCTATTCTTAGGGTCCGGGACCACGAACGCGTTCCCTCGCCCCTATCTCTGTCTCGTTTTTTTGGTAGATTTATTTAAGGGGAGAAGGATACCAGGCCCCCCGCCCCCAACTCCATTGATTTACTCAATCAACTCCAGAACTGGAGTTGATTGAGTAAATCCTAGTCTGTGTGCCATTGAGAGTAGAGCATGCACGAATGAGGGCTTTTTGCCTATACCATTCTGCACTGTTCTAGTCTCGGTTGTTTGTCTTTGAGGTACGCCAGGAGAACGCTTAATACTTCGGTATTAAGGTTTCTCAAGAGAGCTACCCTTCATTTTAACGTAATATTTGACACACAGACTTGAGATTTGCACTAGGCTATGCAGCATACCATGCGCACCAGTATCTCGTATCATTGACTCCAGCTAGACTTTATCAATCATAGTAGACATTAAGTATATTAACCTAATTACTCTTTTTATGCATACCCATTTATGATTACACAAGCATTTCGCAGCCTAGTTTGATGTATTGAGACACAAACGACTTAGGCTCTTTTTGTTGATAGGAATACTGTATTGTGGCGATTATTATTAGTGTTGTAGTGTTTAGGATATTCTTGGCTCCGACGGCATTATATATTCTGCCTTTTTGTGTGCATAGCCTGCACGAGCATTGTTCCGCTGCCTGCCTTTTTGGGTTCCATTTCCGATACGAGCATCTTTATAACATCTAACATTTAAAGAAGATTCCTTGTTAGTGTTGAAGGACTTTAGTGCACTTTCTTTCATGCAGGAGTGCCTGACATTTATTGATTAAAGTAACGTAAGCTGTAACTTCTCTTACCACCTTACTTTGTATACCATAACCAAGCACCTTCGGTTATAGGTAGTAATAGGCTGTTTTCACATAACATTAAGCCTAGAGTAGAAGCACATTTATTGAGAGTTTGATAGCCTATTATTGCATATAGAACTCTGTAGAGTATTTGTGTTCTTTGTTCACTGGGAATATACTTCAGAGGTTGGAGCTAGCGCTTTCCGTTGTAACATTTATGCCTTACTAGTCCAATGAATAAGAGCCCTGATATATTTGAACCCCAGTCGTAACAAATGGCGACCTTACCTAGGATTTGGTGAACCTACATTTATTAGCAGGGAACATTTGTTGTTTTGGAGAATATTTTGCGGGGATCAACAAGAATAATTTGTTTTGCAACATAGTATAGCCCTTGAGTATTTCCGAGAATTTTTGTGTGTATATCGAGGTATAAGAGTTTGGGGTGCTTCTTTTCTGAATATTGTGGTGAGAAATTTTTGTGAGCATCATGTCTTATACCGGATCAGAGGAGAATGGAGACACAGGTACGTAATGTCGAGACTGAGGAACAGCAGTATGATGAAAGGGTTAATCGGGTGAACTGTGAGGAGGATGCTAGGATATTTTTGCAATGGCCTGTTACTGCCGAGCGGTTGGTGGGTGTGAATCGGTATGGTCTTCAATGCCTGGCCACAGCTATCGGTCATGCGGGTACTAGCAGCATGACCAGGGATAACTTGATAACGTGTGTACTGGGCAGGGTGACTGGTGAGCGAGATGGGTTGAGTGCTCAGAGCCCTTCGGCCATGCTTCCCCTACACTAGACTCCCAGCCATTCCAGTAGTTTGCCGACCCCGGGTACGCTTCCACAGGAGGGTGGTGACTGGCAGGGTGGGTTGCCCCTGGGGGGACCACCGGTAATTTCAAACATTGTAGCACCTTCACCTCCTCATGGGTTATCTCCAGAATTATTGCTTCAGCTCGAATTAGCTAAGATTCAGCAGCAAATAGAATTAGCCAAGATAGAAGAGAAAAAAACTATCAGTCAGCAGTCTCAGCACGTAGAGCTAGCAAAAATCCAAGCGTATTTAGAGTCGACTAGGTACTGTGCCGACATGGACGTAGAGAAGTCGCGAGTAGAGGCAACGGGACAGCGACTTGGGGCTGGTAACCGTGTTCATGAGCAGTCTCTCTCGCACTTATTGAAACTGGTTCCGGTGTTTGATGAGAGTGGTGTAACAGAATTTTTCACACGCTTTGAGAAGAAGTGCCAGGAACACCAGTGGCCAGAGAATAAATGGGCAGCACTTGTATCCTCTAGATTAATAGGCAAGGGTCTTAAAGCCTATGATGCGTTACCTTTGGAGTTATGTATTGTGTATGAGGATCTCAAGGAGGCTGTCCTGAGGGCTTATGAACTGAAACCAGAAACGTACCGTTTGAAGTTCCGGGGTGTAACTAAGGGAAGAGATAGCACCTTTTTGGAACATGCCCGGGACTTGTCCGATGCTATGGGGAACTGGCTCCGATCGGAGAAGGTCACAACATTTGATGAAATTAAGCAGTTAATGATGTTGGAGCAGTTCTTTAAGAGCACGGGCGGTGATCTAACTTTGAACTTAAAGGAGAAAAACCCAAGAACTCTAGTAGAAGCAGCAGAAATGGCTGATCTACGGCTGTCGTTGATTCGGGGCTGCGGGTTCTCACAGAAGTACGATGCAAGTGCTAGGGACCGTTATCCTCCCCCTTCCCGTAGCAACGACACATTTAAACAAAAGAGCAATGAAACTAAAACTGAATTCAAACCTAACCCCACGCCGTATAAGAAAAGTCAGGGGCCTGTTACATCACAGTATAAGCCGAAACCGAAATTTATGTGTTTTAAGTGCCACAAGGAGGGTCATAAGGCAAATGAGTGCCCTAGTCGACCTCCTCCGGCAGCCGTGTCTTTTGCTCACGGCATTGGAGTGTTCAAGAGGACATCGGAGTTTGTTAGAGGCATTTCTTCCGAGGTAAATACACTGCCAGTGCAGAAGGATCCGGAAGGCTTATTCCCTGTCCGTGATGCCTTTAGTGACCACAGGGGACTCGGTTGTGTGGAGTGGGGGGGTAGAAGACATGAGGTGAGAATTTTGCGTGACACTGGGGCATCGCAAACACTGTTGAGAAATTTCACTGGTAAACCTGTAAATACGGCGCGGGTGGTGTGGTTCAGGGAGTAAATGCAACAAGGTCATACCCGCTTGTAAGAATGAAGATGGAGGTTGATGGTGTGACTCGTGACCTGGATGTAGGAATTGTGGAGAAGTTACCTGTTGGGGGCGTCGACCTCCTTCTCGGCAACGACTTTGCGGGGCCTACCTCTGAGGCTCCACCCTTGGTCGTTGCCGAGAAGCCGGCCGACGTGAGTAGGGAGGAGCAGGAGTGGGTTGAGAAGTGTCGGGGGCAACCTATGGCATGTGTTGTCACCCGTTCCCTTGCATCCAGGGGGTCACATTCTGGTCAACAGTCTTTAGATCAGCGGAGGAAGGGTACCGAGAAGGGGTTGAAAGTTGATGCGGTTGAGAGTTCAGTATCAGCGGACATTCTCGGGGACTCATTATTAGGACCAATTTTCGAGTCTAGAGAAGACCCATTAACTGTTCCTGGGAAGGCAGTGGATGGGCTTAAAAAGACGATGAGACAGCAACGGTACGCAGAGAGAGAGCAACGGGAGGCCAAATTTAATGTAGGAGGGGGGCATGAGTTGTTTCGCAAACACTTGGATAGGCTTGCTCCTTCGGACATTCGTAAGTTGCAATTGGAAGACCCGGAGGTTCTTGGATGTGGTACCGGTGCTGTCGAGTTGGAGGAGGACAGTGATGCATAGTCGGGAGATTTTTTTTTCATAGATGGCATATTATATCGGCGATTCCAAGATCCGCAGAGGAATTGGGAGGGGGGGTCAGGAGAGGTAGACCAGCTGGTCGTGCCAAGGGTTTGCAGGGAAAGCCTACTTAGGTTGGCCCATGATGTACCACTGGCGGGACATCTGGGTGTCCGTAAGACGGTTGCAGCCTTGGGGAAATTATTTTGGTGGCCTGGTCTGAGAGCACAAGTTATGTCATGGGTGGCAATGTGTGATGTGTGTCAGAGGGTTGGCAAACCGAATCAGAGCATTCCTAAGGCGCCGTTACACCCCATTCCTGTCAGTGGGCCTCCCTTTAGTAAGGTTATAGTGGATATGGTTGGCCCCCTTCCCCCTACAAGTGCCGGAAACAAGTTTCTCCTGACCATCATGGATGTAGCAACAAGGTACCCTGACGCTTACCCTATGAGAAATGGGTCAGCGAAGACGGTGGTCCGAAACTTGCTAGTGTATTTTTCCCGGTATGGTTACCCACAGGAGATTCAGTCAGACCAAGGATCCAACTTCACCTCTAACCTCTTTGTTCAAACTATGCAGCAGCATGGGATTGTTACGGTTGTGTCATCTGCGTATCATCCGGAGAGCCAGGGTGTGTTAGAGCGATGGCACTCAACCTTAAAATCTATGCTTCGTTGTTATTGCTTTGAGAATGGGAAAGATTGGGATCTTGGCCTGCCATATGTTTTGTTTGCTGCACGGGAGGTACCTGGGGAAAGTTTGGGATTCAGCCCTAATGAGCTCGTCTTTGGACACCGTGTCAGAGGGCCTCTCCATATGGTTAAAGAAATATGGGAGGGTGCAGAAAAACCTTGTTCTATGCTCAAGTATGTCCTCGACAGTCGGGAACGGATGTTGCGCAGTCTGGAGTTGGCTGGCCGTAATTTGACTAGCTCTCAGGCCCTCATGAAGGACAGGTACGACCTCAAGGTTAAACTCAGGGAGTTTCACGTGGGTCAGGAGGTGTTGATTCTACTGCCCCTTGTAGGTCACCCCTTATCCGCGAAGTACACTGGTCCTTATAGGGTGGTTGAGAAGCTATCGGACCTGGATTACTTGGTAGCCACTCCAGACAGACGTAAGCGCAATCAGTTATGTCACGTTAATCTTATGAAGGAGTATGTGAGGCACCCCCCTGAGCCTCTCCCTGTGCCTGTGATGACGTTTAGCAGTCAAGGTGGAGAAGGAGAACGGGACAGTCAAGCTCAGGTGGAGGATAACTGGGATCATCATGTCTCTGCGAACCAGTGGGCGGGGAACACGAACCAGGCGGCTCAGGAAGCGTTGCAACACTTACCTGAGCATCAGCGGGTGGCTGTGGAGCGCCTGTTTGGTTCATACCCCTCTGTTTTCGCGGAGCACCCAGGCCTCACTACCCTAGAGGTGCACGACGTGGACGTGGGAGACCACCCACCTTTCAAGTCAGTTCCCTATAGGGTGCCCCCTATTAAACTGCCGGCCCTCCGGGCGGAGTTGGAGTATATGTTAACAAGGGGGCTGATTGAGAAGGGGGTGGTGAAGTGGACATCTCCCGTCACGCTGCAACCAAAACCGGATGGTAGGGTGCGATTCTGTGTAGACTACAGACGGTTAAACGGTTTGACGCCCACCAACCCATACCCTCTTCCTCGGGTCGACGACTGTGTGGACAAGATAGGCAATGCAAAGTACTTAACCAAGGTGGACTTGGTTAAGGGATACTGGCAGGTGCCCTTGTCCGAACGAGCGAAAGAGGTATGTGGTTTTGTGGTGGATGGTGCTACCTACCGCTGTAACGTTATGCCTTATGGTCTAAAGAACGCACCCGCTACCTTTCAGAGTTTGATGAATAATATAACGAGAGACATTCCTAATTGCACAGTATACCTCGACGATGTTATTATCTATGACAACAGCTTTACGAGTCATTGTGAGCACGTAGAACTCCTGTTCGAGAGGCTTAGTGAGGCTGGCTTGGTGGTCAACCTGGCAAAGTGTGATTTCGTGCGGGCGTCCGTGCAGTATCTTGGGTTCATGGTGGGGTTGGGTCAGGTATGCCCCCCACAGAACAAGATAGCTGCGATTGATCACTTTCCCCGGCCGGCCACCAAGAAGCAGATCATGAGGTTCTTAGGTATGATCGGATACTACAGACGCTTCATTAAGGGGTACTCTACCGTGCTAGCACCGCTGACAGATCTTTTAGCGAAGGATAAGAAATTCAAATGGGCGCCTGAGTGTGAGAAGGCGTTTAGCGTAGTAAAACACCTGTTGTGCACTCACCCGATCCTCAGGGCCCCTGACTTTAGCCTACCTTTCCAACTAGCAACGGATGCTAGTGGTGTGGGGGCTGGTGCCGTCCTTATGCAAAAGGACGATGATGGGCTGGAACATCCTGTTAGTTTCTACTCGAAGAAGTTCAATTCAGCCCAAAAGAACTACTCTGTTGTCGAGAAAGAGCTGCTGGCAATTGTACTTGCACTGAGGCATTTCGAGGTCTATGTTCCAGCCTATGGTCCAGTCGTTGTAATTTACACAGATCATCACCCTCTCAAGTTTTTGAACCAGTTTCACAATCGGAATATGAGGCTGACCAGGTGGTCGCTAATGTTACAAGAATATAACCTGGACATAAGCCATATTGCCGGTTGTGACAACGTGATTGCAGATTGTCTTTCGAGGGTAGATGATCCTGGGTAGATTGACACACGGGTAGCCTCCTGCTTTAGTTTGAATAGTATTTTGCGCTTGGTGCTTGTTGGCTCGCGGTTGTAGCCCAGCGTATTGGGTCGTAAAGCAGGAGTTGAGCGTTTGGTATAGAAGAAAAAACTAGGCTTGCCCCTATAGTGCAGCCGAAATAAACAAATTAAAAACATAAAAATCAAATAAAAAACTTTCTTTGATAGTTGAATTTTTTCAGTATGTTAAACAGTAATTCTGAGTTGCACTCCTCTCAGAATGCTGGGCTAGAGAAGCTCGCTCTTGAGGAGCATAACTACATATAATTTAACCTATTGTGTTGGGAGGGTTATAATTTTGAAAAGAATGTTTTGTTGAAGAACTGTGCCAGATATTTTACTGCCGCTGGGTGATGGGAAGTGGAGATATAGCATGGGTTCTAACCATCAGATTTTTGTGAGCCTTGGGGCCTCTGAGAAAAATCTTGGGGGGGGTGTGACGTTGACCACTCCGTTAGAACCGCATGGCTTGTCCTACAGTGACTCGCTAGGATCGCCAGGGCAGTGGATGGGGCTACAGTTTATGTATTAGAGTGTGCTTTATTTCATATGAAAGCTCGTGTCATGGGCAGTCCAGAAAGGCTCTTTGTTTTCGCCCATGTCAAGGCTTTATATATTTAATTGTAAAGTATATGTTTTGTCATTAACTAGTAATGATAGGATCTGGGAGAGAGAGAGAGGGAGTAGAACGGAGTGAGAGGTGGCGCGCAGTGTTTTTTGTCCCGCTCGATGACGTCACGGCTGGCTGCCTCACGGGGGTTGGTGGAGAGAGGTCCTTACCATGCTGCAAGCCTTGTGAGTGGTCGGACGACTTGCAACCGCTAGTTTCCCACGCGGCTCGAGCTAGTGCGAAGTATATATACTAGTTCCTCGCCACTCTCTCCCTCAGATCTGGTTTCTAGAACGCATCCATCTTTATCCCTTGCATCTGTCCCCGCTCTTACCTGAGAATCTTTTCCTCGGCCTATCTCTCTCATTTTCCATATCTTTCACCACCTTTATTAACATTATATCCCCTCTGGTTAACTCTGCAAAATCAGCTTCATGCTGGCCAGTTGTATTGTGTGTTAAGGTCTGATATAACCTGTGTATGTTAGTTGTTAAGATAAGTGGATCACGAAGCATTGGTTGGCTTTCATATTGCTGCTTCCTTTAATTATTAGTGTTCTGCTGGATTAGATAATGCTAGACTAGGAGTCTGATATAAAAGGTATTGTTTCCTATGAGTGCTGGCTTTAGTTAAAAGCGGCACAACATACCTGAGAACTGGAGTTGATTGAGTAAATCCTAGTCTGTGTGCCATTGAGAGTAGAGCATGCACGAATGAGGGCTTTTTGCCTATACCATTCTGCACTGTTCTAGTCTCGGTTGTTTGTCTTTGAGGTACGCCAGGAGAACGCTTAATACTTCGGTATTAAGGTTTCTCAAGAGAGCTACCCTTCATTTTAACGTAATATTTGACACACAGACTTGAGATTTGCACTAGGCTATGCAGCATGCCATGCGCACCAGTATCTCGTATCATTGACTCCAGCTAGACTTTATCAATCATAGTAGACATTAAGTATATTAACCTAATTACTCTTTTTATGCATACCCATTTATGATTACACAAGCATTTCGCAGCCTAGTTTGATGTATTGAGACACAAACGACTAAGGCTCTTTTTGTTGATAGGAATACTGTATTGTGGCGATAATTATTAGTGTTGTAGTGTTTAGGATATTCTTGGCTCCGACGGCATTATATATTCTGCCTTTTTGTGTGCATAGCCTGCACGAGCATTGTTCCGCTGCCTGCCTTTTTGGGTTCCATTTCCGATACGAGCATCTTTATAACATCTAACATTTAAAGAAGATTCCTTGTTAGTGTTGAAGGACTTTAGTGCACTTTCTTTCATGCAGGAGTGCCTGACATTTATTTATTAAAGTAACGTAAGCTGTAACTTCTCTTACCACCTTACTTTGTATACCATAACCAAGCACCTTCGGTTATAGGTAGTAATAGGCTGTTTTCACATAACATTAAGCCTAGAGTAGAAGCACATTTATTGAGAGTTTGATAGCCTATTATTGCATATAGAACTCTGTAGAGTATTTGTGTTCTTTGTTCACTGGGAATATACTTCAGAGGTTGGAGCTAGCGCTTTCCGTTGTAACATTTATGCCATTACTAGTCCAATGAATAAGAGCCCTGATATATTTGAACCCCAGTCGTAACACGTTTATACCCATCCAAGCATCGATATCTTCCTGGCAAGCGATAGCGAGCCAACATGTATATTTTTTGTTTTGAGAGCAAGCTAAATTTGTACATTATTTGATAGAAAAATGTCTCCGGCGAAGCCGGACATTGCCAATATCCGAATTAAGGGGAGATGGGTCGCTTTTCTGGTCCCCTTTTTTCCTCATGGTTAACCCCATTAGTTTTCATATTTTATGGCGTTCGGCCCATTAGTTTGGCGATTTTAAGATAAATTTGTATATTTTCGACGAGTTGGGTTGGGTATGTGGGGGGGATCTGCTTTTTTTTTTTTTTTTTTTTTTTTTTTATGTGATTGAGGGAGGCAAAAGGCACTACTGCCTATAGCGAGTGCCTCCCCCATAGTTGAAAGAGTGACAGGGCCAAAATCAAGGGACGTTCGAGCCAAAATGCCTGGACACACGGAGTTTGAAGCAATCTAAGTCATAAGAAGAGGGAAAGACTGATTCTGGGAGAGAGTTCCAGAGCTTAGCTGTTGAGTAGAAAAAAGTTTGAGAGTAACGTTTCACTCTTGGGTTGGAGAGTTGCACAGAGTAGGGGTGGGATTGAGTTGCAAGACGGGTACCACGTGCCCTACGTAAAGGAGGTGGTATGCACTGGGATAGCTCTGAGGAACACTGATTATTATAGTAGCGATAGAATAGCGAGAGAGATGCAACATTGCGGCGGAGAGAGAGAGACTGCAGAGAGTTGGTGAGTGGACGGGAGATAATGATACGAAAGGCCTTCCTTTCAACTTTGTCCAGGAGAGCGGTGTGAGAGGAACCTCCCCACACATGTGAACAATACTCAATACAAGGGCGCACTATGCCCCTGTACAGAGCAAGAAGCTGTGCAGGGGAAAAGAACCCCCTAAGGCGGTTGAGCACACCGAGCTTCTGGGAGGCTGCCTTAGCAAGACTGGTAATATGGTCCTTCCAAATAAGAGCAGAAGAAAAAGAGACACCAAGAATATTGAGAGAAGATGAAGGGTTGATTTTTGTATTGTTGAAGAATAAGGGATAGTCCGCTGGGAGATCCTGACGGGTAGATAGATGGAGAAATTGGGTTTTGGAAGCATTAAAGTTAACAAGGTTTTCTCTGCCCCAATTGGAAATAGTATTTAGATCAGAATTTAAGAGTTCTATGGTTTCATTACGTTTGTCGTTGAGGAATTGCTGGCTGGGGCGTTCTGAAAAACTAATGGAGTAGTGTAAGGTTGAGTCGTCTGTGTATGAATGGATGGGAATTAAGGTACAGTTAAGGAGATCATTTATAAAAATTAGAAAGAGAATAGGAGATAGGACAGAGCCCTGAGGAACACCAGAGTTTATAGGGTGAGGAAGTGAACAATGGCCGTCCACAACCGCGACTATGGAACGGCCGGAAAGGAAATTAGAGACAAAGGCACAGATGGAGGTATAGAAACCGAAGGAGGGTAGTTTAGAAATTAAAGATTTATGCCAGACTCTATCGAAGGCTTTCGATATGTCTAGTGCAATAGAAAAAGTCTCACCGAAGTCGCGAAAGGAGGATGACCAAGAGTTAGTAAGATATGAAAGAAGATCACCAGTAGAGCGACCCTTAAGGAAGCCATACTGGCGATCTGAGAGCAGATTATGAGAAGAGAAATGCTTAAGAAATTAGGAAGCAAGAATAGTTTCAAAAACTTTAGAAAGACAAGAGATGAGAGCAATTGGACGATAGTTGGAGGGTTGAGAGCGGTCACCCTTCTTTGGGACAGGTTGAATGTGAGCAAACTTCCAGCATGAAGGGAAGACGTTAGAGGATAGACAGAGACGAAAGAGTTTGCCTAGGCAGGGAGTCAGCACGGAAGCACAGTTTTTGAGAACAACAGGAGGAACACCGTCCGGACCGTACACCTTATTAGTGTTAAGCCCAGAGAGGGTAGAAAGTACATCTTTAGAAGAGATTAGGATATTAGGCATAAGTAAGAGAGAGGAGGGCGAAGAGGGAGGAATAGCACCGGAATCATCCAAGGTGGAGTTTCTAGCAAAAGTTTGAGCGAAGAGTTTAGCTTTGTCAGAGGAAGAAGTGATGGTTGTGCCATCAGAGTGGGAAAGGGGAGGGAAAGACGAGGAAGAGAAATTGTTGGAGAAGTTTTTGGCTAGATGCCAGAAAGCTTGGGAAGAGCTAGAGTTGGATAGTTCAGTGCATTTATTATTGATGAAAGAGTGTTTGGCAAGTCAAAGAACAGATTTGGCTTGATTCCAGGCAGAAACATAGGAAGAATGAGAGTCTTGAGTTTTAAGGCGTCGGTACCGTTTGATTGCTTCCTCCTTATTGCGGACAGCAGTTGAACAGGCATGAGTAAACCAAGATTTTTTAGCATTAGTCTGAGAGAAGGAGAATGGAATGTATGCTTCCATGCCCGATAGGATTACCTCGGTAATGCGTTCAGCACACTCCGAGGGTCCCCGGCCACGGAAGCAGAAATCATTCCATGGGAAATCAAAGAAATACTGCCGGAGAGCCTCCCAGTCGGCAGCGCCAAAGTGCCACAAGCGCCGCGGGCTAGGAGGATCGGGTGGCCGTACTGGAGAGATAGGACAGGTGACAGAGATAAGTTTATGGTCGGAGGAGCCCAGAGGAGAGAAAAGATCGACAGTATAAGAAGAAGGGTTAGAAGTTAGAAACAAGTCAAGAATGTTGGGCCGATCTCCGATGCGATCCGGGATACGGGTGGGTTGCTGAACTAACTGCTCTGTCATTTATGACAGAAAAGACGTAGGCTTGTTCATCAGGTGGATCAGTAGTGTGAGAGGAGAGCCATTGGCGGTGGTGAAAGTTGAAATCTCCTAAGATGGAGATTTCTGAGAAAGGAGAAATGGATAGAATGTGTTCCACTGTAGAGTTTAGATAGTCAAAGAATTTGGGAAAGTTGGTAGAGTTAGGGGAAAGTTAGACAGCACAGAAATATTTAGTAAGAGAATGACAGGAAAGTCTGAGCCATAAAGTTGAGAATTCAGAGGAGTCGAAATCGGGAACACGAGAGCAAGTGAGTTTGTTGTGCACATATGCACAACATCTGCCTTTGGCTTTGCAACTAGGATAGAGAAAGTAGGAGGATACAGAGAAGGGGCTGCTGGATGTTGCTACAGACACCTGAGTTTCGGTGAGGAAGAGAAGATCAGGTTTGTAGGAGGAGAGATGGTGCTCAACAGAGTGAAAGTTAGAGGAAAGTCCACGAATGTTGCAGAAATTAATAGAAAGAGTAACAGGCCGAGGTCCAGGTTGTTACGCATGTCCAGTGTGAGCATGCTGTAGAGAACGCCTAGTCATGCCCCACTCTCGCTAGGATCGTCAGGGCAGGAACTTTGGCTGTACTCTATGTAGAGTTTCCTAACTTAGTTCATGTGAGCCGTTGTACTATAAGTATTATGAATATGTATTTTGTTTTCATCTGAGTCAACGAGTTCTATTTTATATCATTAGTTATAAGTATTGTGTGTAAAACTTATTTGTAATGATGGGAAGAGAAACAGCCACCGTTGGGGGTCAGTGGGTGCGCCAGGCGGGAGGTGGGCCTAACTCACTAGCACTACCCCCCCCCCCTCCCCTCAGTGCTAGGGGAGCCTTTGTCTATCCCAGAGGAGAGAGAGAAATTACGTAATGGTTGTCAGTGGGCGGTCCTTAGTAGTTCACGTTGGGCTCACTAGAGGGCCGGGTATAAAAAGGGAAGTCTAGCCATTTTTTCATCAGAACTCATTAGGCAGAGCGACTTCTCATTTCCCTTGCTACCTATATATATTCTTGTGACGCATGTCCAGTGTGAGCATGCTGTACAGAACGCCTAGTCATGCCCCACTCTCGCTAGGATCATCAGGGCAGGAACTTTGGCTGTAGTCCATGTAGAGTTTCCTAACTTAGTTCATGTGAGCCGTTGTACTATAAGTATTATGAATATGTATTTTGTTTTCATCTGAGTCAACGAGTTCTATTTTATATCATTAGTTATAAGTATTGTGTATAAAACTTATTTGTAATGATGAGAGGAGAGAGAGAGATTACGTAATGGGGGTCAGTGGGTGCGCCATGCGGGAGGTGGGCCTAACTCATTAGCACTCCCCCCCCTCCCCCCTCCCCTCAGTGCTGGGAAAGCCTTTGTCTATCCCAGATTGAGAGAGAGAAATTACGTAATGATTGTCAGTGGGCGGTCCTTGGTAGTTCACGTTGGGCTCACTAGAGGGCCGAGTATAAAAAGGGAAGTCTAGCCATTTTTAGATCAGAACTCATTAGGCAGAGCGACTTCTCATTTCCCTTGCTAACTATATATATTCTTCTGACTGATGTGAACTTTCTCTACTACCTTTGCATTCTTATCTCCTCTTTTCCCTACCCTTTTTAACTTCCATGGTCCCGTTGGTGCAGAGCTAGTCAGCCAACGTATTATCGCTTGAGTTCTCACGAGATATATGCCTAGTAGATAGCCTATTTTGGAAGGGTTAACTTAGAATAGGATTGATTTATGTTTGTTGCACTCGTATATGCATTTCCCTGTGTGTTATTATTATTGTTCCTGTTTTCTGCTGGTCTAGGTAATGCTAGACTGGGATAGGGCTACTGGTGTTGTGATTTCCGATGTGTACTAGATTTTGTTGAACCTGTACAATCGCAACGGAGACGTGGGAAGCCTAGGTGGTCTTTCTGACTGTGTACCTTGTGAGTTTAGCACTGTGTTGCGAGTGAGGGCTTTTGCCTCTGCCACCCAACACTGTGCTAACTCGTTTGCTTTGACTTTGAGAGGGTCGCCAGGAGAGAACCAGATACTAGCGATCTGGATCTCTCAAGAGAGCACCCCGTCAATTAACGTAATTTGGCCGCACAGCCTTAAGGACTTCGCTAGGCTACGAGCCGCTTGCTCAGCCATTGTTTCCTAGCCTACTACATCCCAGCTAGACTTTACTCGATCAGCAGATACAGAATAGTATTGAAGCTTTCCTTATGTATGATATTGTTTATGCACTATTGATTTCATGTGTTGCACGCTTGGCTACTTTAGTGATTAGTGGCCCACGAGCACAATCCGAGTAGGCTATTGCCGGTGCATTTGCGAAGTACTTCTTTTTAATGTTTGCCATTTACTATTGCATATTCTTATAATTATTCTTATGCCAATTTAAACCTTTAATAATATTTAATTGCCAGTGTTTTGCTTATTGAATTGCTGTTCAAAATCCGATACGTACTTCTTACGAGCATCCGAGAAGCATCTAACTTTTTCAGAAGATTCCTTGCTCGATGCTTAAGGACTATTAATTAACGTAACGTAATAGTGCCGATCCGAAGTAGAGGGTGGAGGACTTCTTAAGTTCTTAGTCAAGGGTGGATTACTTCGGCTTCGGCCAACACTATTCTTTGGTGTTGTTGTTTCTTACTTCTTTGTTTGATTGTTGACCAGACTAGATAATTCCTGTCTCTTTATTAGTCTGTTGTTGAACACTAGTACCGAGTTCTTGTATACCCCGTTATAGCAGATCGAACTCTGGAGGGTATTGGTGTTTTTTGTTCGGCTGGCAGTACTCAGGGTTTGGGATCGTGTGTTTCCGTTGTGGCAGCGAGCCATACTCGAGTCCTGATTGAGAGCCCTTGTGTACCCGAGTGCCAGGTCGTAACAAATGGCGACCTTGCTTAGGATTTTGTGAACAGTATAAATTTTTGCAGAGTTGTACAACATTTGTTTGTTTGTATTTTAGTGTGCATATTGAAGAATATTTGTTTTTGTATGGCAATTAGTAAAGCATTTAAGAGACTCCAGTTAATTTAGTAATTAGTGCTTGCATAGGAAGTTTAACACTTTTGTCTCGAGAATTTTTTTGTGGACTTCAGTATGTCGTGCACTAGCACTGACGATGAGCGAGAGATGCCATTTGAAGGTGTGTCGTTAGTAACCAGTGAGGAGGATGCTAGAGTTTTTGTGAGTAAGCGGTACCACGTGACGGAGGAGAGGCTGACTGGGGTGGATGTTTGTGGCTTGCACCTGATTGCCAAGGTTTTGGGCATTTCCAATGTAGTAGGGATGTCCAAGGGGGAGCTGATTTCCTGGGTGTTGCGTGGGCGACATGGGGTTTCGGAGGAGAGGGTGTTTGGGGGGGTTCCTCCCCAGATCCCCTCTCACTCGACTCCCACAGTGCCGTCCACTCAGTTACCGGAGGTTAGCACTCTCCCACAGAGGGATGAGAATTGGCAGATTGGAGTGCCCTCGGGTGGTGCACATGGTGGTTCCCCAGTTTTTGCCCCCCCTCCTTCAGTAGTGGCAGCTCCCTCTTCCTGCCTGTCTCCAGATATGGTATTTAGACTTGAGCTTGCTAAGATTGAGGCTGAGGCTAGGAAGCAGGAGAATGAGACTAGGAGGCATGAGATTGAGGCTGAGACTAGGAGGCATGAGGCTGAGCTTAGGTACGACTCAGAGAAATATTGTGCTAAATTAGATTTAGATAAGACTCGTGCAGAGTTGACAGGGACTCGGATGGGCCGTGAGGGCCAAGTAAGAGAACAGTCCTTGGCCCACTTAGTCAAATTGGTGCCGGTATTTAGTGAAACTGAAGTCACAGAATTTTTTAATCGTTTTGAGAAGAAGTGTAGGGAGCATAATTAGCCTGAAGAGAAGTGGGCAGCTCTAGTCTCCTCAAGACTTACGGGTAAGGGTCTGAAGGCTTATGATGCACTGCCTTTAGAGTCTTGCATTGACTACCCAGAATTGAAGAGAGCTGACCTACGGGCATACGAGTTGCAACCGGAAACATATCGATTGAAGTTTCGGGGTGTTACAAAGACTAGGGAGGCGACCTTTCTTGAACATGCCCGGGACTTAAAAGATGCACTTAAAAACTGGACACGTTCTGAGAAAGCTGAGACGGCCGAACAGTTGACTGAGCTGTTTCTGCTCGAGCAGTTTTATAAGTGTACTGGTGCAGAAATGACTTTAACTATTAAAGAAAAGAACCCAAAAACTCTACAGGAGGCAGCTGAGATGGCTGACCTCCGGCTATCACTAATTCGTGGGTGCGGGTCTGCCCAGCGTAGTGAGGCAGGTAACAAGGGGCGTGACGCCCCACCCCCCCGAGTTAGTGATATACCTTATGCAAACAAGTACAAGAGCCATGATACCAAGACTGACCACAAGACTAGCACCGTCCCATTTAAGAAGGGGCCGGGCCCTTCCCAGTACCAAGGGAAGCCCAAAGGGGAGTTGGAGTGTTATCATTGTCATGAAAAGGGGCACTTTGCAAGAGTCTGTCCTAGCAAACCACCTACAGCAGCTGTGTCTTTGGCCTGCAACATTGGTGTGTCTCCGAAGTCATCTGAGTTTGCCCGGGGCAGTTCGTCAGAGGCTGAGGCACAGCCAATGCAGAAGCACCTGGGAGGCTCGAACCCTGCTCAGGATGTTTTTTGCGACCATAGAGGGCGGGGTTGCGTGATGTGGGCGGGGCGCAAGCATGGAGTAGAGGTCTTGCGTGATACAGGTGCTTCCCAGACTCTGATGAAAAACTTGACTGGCTACCCTATAAACGCGGCTCGGGTGGTAGTGGTGCAGGGTATTAATGCAACTCGGTCATACCCGCTGGTGCGGTTGGAGTTGGAGGTGGATGGTGTGGCACGTGAATTGGATGTCGGGATTGTGGAGAAACTGCCAGTGGAGGGCGTCGACCTTCTTCTCGGCAACGACTTTGCAATGCCCGCTTCTGAGGTTCTACCCTTAGTCGTTGCCGAGAGGCCGGCCGACGTGAGTGGGGAAGAGCAAGAGTGGGTCGAGCGGTGCCAGACACAACCCATGGCGTGTGTTGTCATCCGAGCTCGGGCAGCTAAAGTGTCACAGCCTAGTCCTCCGTCTTCAGACCAGCGGAGGAACGATCAACAGGAGGAGGCTAAAGCAGGAGTTGGTTTTAAGAGTTTTGACTCGGCGGCTCTCCCGGGTGATTCAGTATTGGCACCTATGTTGGAGTCTGGAGAGGCCCCAGGACCTGTCACAGCTAGTGAGGAGGTAGGGCAGGAAGAGACTCCGAGGCAGCAACGTTACACACGGAGAGAAAAAAGGGTTGCTCAGTTTGATATTGGGGGAGGACTTGGGTTGCTTCGGAAGCATCTAGACAGGTTGGTTCCCTCAGATATTTGTAAACTGCAGTTGGAGGATCCGGAAGTTCAGAAGTGTGGTAATGGTGCTGTCGAGATCAAACACGAGGACGGGGAAGCATGTCATGTGAACCTGTTGGAGGAGTTTGTGAGGCAACCACCTGAGCAGCCTACTGTCCCTGCGTTGGTCTGCCGCGGCCAAGGTGGAGAAGGAGAGGGGGGCAGTAGGGCACAGGTGGAGGAGAGTAGGGATTGTCATGTCTCGGCGGAGCAGTGGGCGGGGGACACGAGTCTGGTGGCTGTGGAAGCGCTAGAGCACCTGCCTGAGCAGCAGTGTGCAGCACTCCAGCACCAGCTCGGTTCATACCCCACTGGTCGTGCCGAGCCCCTGAGTCTCACAACTCGGGCGGTGCAAGATGTTCCGCGGGCAGGTCACGTGAATGTTGAAAGACCGTTAGCCTCGTTGTTTCGGTGGTTCAAGGTGGGCGA
The DNA here is from genome assembly GCA_037953745.1 of Lithodes maja. Taxonomy (NCBI): domain Eukaryota; kingdom Metazoa; phylum Arthropoda; class Malacostraca; order Decapoda; family Lithodidae; genus Lithodes; species Lithodes maja. The sequence continues at coordinate 26,864 of JBAKBP010004462.1, read as the reverse complement.
CGAGGCTTTGGCATGGTTGCCAGGTCAGGGTCGACCCATGGCTGCCAAGGGTGGTGGTCAAAAGGAGGACATTGAGCAGATTGGTGAGGTTGGCTGTGGAGTGGATGTGCCCGGTCGTCACATAGCCTCCCAATGCTGCTCTAGTCTAATGCAACAGCCCTACCATAGACCGACTGTATCTGGCCATGTCTCTAAAAGCGGTGATGCTGAGCAGGCAGATGTCGTCACAAGGAATGCGGGGGTGCGCATGTACGGTATCGGCGGGGAAGCCTTAGCAATAATGAACTATGGGAGTGACTGCACAGGTGGTACTGATTGTCCCTCTCATGACCTGGCTGTTCTAGGGACGAAGGTGGAGAAGGAGGGAGACTACAGGTTAGAAGCTGCGGTCTCGGCTGGGTTGTGGGAGGGCACTAGGCATGTTGTTCGTGGAGACAGTGCAAGGCAGTTGTTTACTAGGCTATGGCAGTACTTTCGCATGTTTGTTGCTTCTCCAGGCCTGATGTACGGGATAGAATCCGACATGCAGGCTGGAGATAGTGCAAGGCTCAGTTTAATTCCCTACCGTATAAATCCTGCTCGACAGCCTATGGTGCAAGCAGAGCTGGATTACGTGTGGACGAAGGGTCTGAGGGATAAGGAATGTCGTGAGTGGTCGTTGCCTGTAACTTTGCAACCGGTGTTAAGTGGCAAGATCAGTGAGTGTGTTGATTGCGAGAGTGTGTGTGCATTATCCCTGACAGACGCCTATACCTTATCAAGAGTTGACGACACCATAGACCGCCTCGGGGCTGCATCGCCTATCACGAAAGTAGATTTAGTAAAAGGTTACTGGCAAGTACCTTTGTCCGAGCGTGCTAAAGAGGTATGTGGTTTTGTTGTGGACGGGAGTGCCTACCGGTGCAATGTTATGCCTGACGGACTTAAGAATGCACCAGCAACGTTTCAGAACCTGATGAATGAAGTGGAAAAGGACGATGATGGGCTGGAGCATCCTGTTAGTTTCTGCTCGGAGAAGTACAATTCGGCCCAGGGGAGCTGCTCTGTTGTCGAGGAGGAGCTGCTGGCGGTTGTGCTTGCGCTGGGGCATTTCGAGGTCTATGTTCCAGCCTATGGTCCGGTCGTTATAGTTTACCCAGATCATCACCCTCTCAAGTTCTTGGACCAGTTTCACAATCGGAATATGAGGCTGACCAGGTGGTCACTAAGGTTATTGGTATATAACCTGGACATACGCCATATTGCCGGTTGTGACAACGTGGTTGCAGATGGTCGTTCAAGGGTATGTGATCCTGGGTAGATTGACACACGGGTAGCCTCATGCTTTAGTTTGAATAGTATTTTGCGCTTGGTGCTTGTTGGCTCGCGGTTGTAGCCCAGCGTATTGGGTCGTAAAGCAGGAGTTGAGCGTTTGGTATAGAAGAAAATAGGCTGCCCTTATAGTGCAGCCGGGAAAAACATATTAAAATATAAAAATCATAAAAAAACTCTTTCTTTTGATATAGATAATTGTATAAGTTTGTCATAGCCTATAGAGTTTGAGTAGTCCACGAACTATCAAACGGCTGAGCTGCTGTAAGCTCGCTCTGGGAGCATGATATTGTGTCTTTTTGCTCTTGTTGGGAGGAGTTATAAAATGTGAATTTTTTTTTTAATAAGATGTGTTTTGGTGATAAACTCAGCTTTGTTTTAGTGCTATGCGGTCGCTGGGTGTGAGGGGCTTGATGGGGTTCTGTGTTTGTCAGATTTTAGCTCAGGGTTGAGCAAGTAAAATCTTGGGGGAGGTGTGACGCATGTCCAGTGTGAGCATGCTGTACAGAACGCCCACTCTCGCTAGGATCGTCAGGGCAGGAACTTTGGCTGTAGTCTATGTAGAGTTTCCTAACTTAGTTCATGTGAGCCGTTGTACTATAAGTATTATGAATATGTATTTTGTTTTCATCTGAGTCAACGAGTTCTATTTTATATCATTAGTTATAAGTATTGTGTATAAAACTTATTTGTAATGATGAGAGGAGAGAGAGAGATTACGTAATGGGGGTCAGTGGGTGCGCCATGCAGGAGGTGGGCCTAACTCATTAGCACTCCCCCCCTCCCCCCTCCCCTCAGTGCTGGGAAAGCCTTTGTCTATCCCAGATTGAGAGAGAGAAATTACGTAATGATTGTCAGTGGGCGGTCCTTAGTAGTTCACGTTGGGCTCACTAGAGGGCCGAGTATAAAAAGGGAAGTCTAGCCATTTTTAGATCAGAACTCATTAGGCAGAGCGACTTCTCATTTCCCTTGCTAACTATATATATTCTTCTGACTGATGTGAACTTTCTCTACTACCTTTGCATTCTTATCTCCTCTTTTCCCTACCCTTTTTAACTTCCATGGTCCTGTTGGTGCAGAGCTAGTCAGCCAACGTATTATCGCTTGAGTTCTCACGAGATATATGCCTAGTAGATAGCCTATTTTGGAAGGGTTAACTTAGAATAGGATTGATTTATGTTTGTTGCACTCGTATATGCATTTCCCTGTGTGTTATTATTATTGTTCCTGTTTTCTGCTGGTCTAGGTAATGCTAGACTGGGATAGGGCTACTGGTGTTGTGATTTCCGATGTGTACTAGATTTTGTTGAACCTGTAAAATCGCAACGGAGACGTGGGAAGCCTAGGTGGTCTTTCTGACTGTGTACCTTGTGAGTTTAGCACTGTGTTGCGAGTGAGGGCTTTTGCCTCTGCCACCCAACACTGTGCTAACTCGTTTGCTTTGACTTTGAGAGGGTCGCCAGGAGAGAACCAGATACTAGCGATCTGGATCTCTCAAGAGAGCACCCCGTCAATTAACGTAATTTGGCCGCACAGCCTTAAGGACTTCGCTAGGCTACGAGCCGCTTGCTCAGCCATTGTTTCCTAGCCTACTACATCCCAGCTAGACTTTACTCGATCAGCAGATACAGAATAGTATTGAAGCTTTCCTTATGTATGATATTGTTTATGCACTATTGATTTCATGTGTTGCACGCTTGGCTACTTTAGTGATTAGTGGCCCACGAGCACAATCCGAGTAGGCTATTGCCGGTGCATTTGCGGAGTACTTCTTTTTAATGTTTGCCATTTACTATTGCATATTCTTATAATTATTCTTATGCCAATTTAAACCTTTAATAATATTTAATTGCCAGTGTTTTGCTTATTGAATTGCTGTTCAAAATCCGATACGTACTTCTTACGAGCATCCGAGAAGCATCTAACTTTTTCAGAAGATTCCTTGCTCGATGCTTAAGAACTATTAATTAACGTAACGTAATAGTGCCGATCCGAAGTAGAGGGTGGAGGACTTCTTAAGTTCTTAGTCAAGGGTGGATTACTTCGGCTTCGGCCAACACTATTCTTTGGTGTTGTTGTTTCTTACTTCTTTGTTTGATTGTTGACCAGACTAGATAATTCCTGTCTCTTTATTAGTCTGTTGTTGAACACTAGTACCGAGTTCTTGTATACCCCGTTATAGCAGATCGAACTCTGGAGGGTATTGGTGTTTTTTGTTCGGCTGGCAGTACTCAGGGTTTGGGATCGTGTGTTTCCGTTGTGGCAGCGAGCCGTACTCGAGTCCTGATTGAGAGCCCTTGTGTACCCAAGTGCCAGGTCGTAACATTCTTCTGACTGATGTGAACTTTCTCTACTACCTTACATTCTTATCTCCTCTTTTCCCTGCCTGTTTAACTTCCAAGGTCCCGTCGGTGCAGAGCTAGTCAGCCAACGTATTATCGCTTGAGTTCTCACGAGATACTTGCCTATTAGATAGCCTATTTTGGAAGGGTTAACTTAGAATAGGATTGATTTATGTTTGTTGCACTTGTATATGCATTTCCCTGTGTGTTATTATTATTATTCCTGTTTTCTGCTAGTCTAGGTAATGCTAGACTGGGGGTAAGGCTTTTCTGTGTTACGAGTTGTTGTTTGATGCAGTGGTTAAGCGATAAACCTGCATACTCGTTTCGGTTCAGTGAAGCCTAGGTTGTCTTCGCGGCTGACTGTGTTGAGTTAATAATTTACAGTGCGTGAGGGCAAGAGCCTAACCACCCTGTATTTTATTAACAGTTTGTTTTTTACTTTGTCAAGGAGCCGGGAGAAAACCAGATACAAGGGATCTGGATTTCTCAAAGTGCACTTGTTAGTTTTAACGTAATACTTTAAACAGTTGTGAGGACTTCGCTAGGCTACGAGCCGTTTTTGCTCAGTCACTGCTACCTTTTGCCCACAGTACCCCAGCTAGACTTTACTAGATTAGTAGATACAGAATAGTATTGAAGCTTTCCTTATGTATGATATTGTTTATGCACTATTGATTTCATGTGTTGCAAGCTTGGCTACTTTAGTGATTAGTGGCCCACGAGCACAATCCGAGTAGGCTATTGCCGTTGCATTTGCGGAGTACTTCTTTTTAATGTTTGCCATTTACTATTGCATATTCTTTTAATTATTCTTATGCCAATTTAAACCTTTAATAGTATTTAATTGCCAGTGTTTTGCTTATTGAATTACTGTTCAAAATCCGATACGTACTTCTTACGAGCATCCGAGAAGCATCTAACTTTTTTCAGAAGATTCCTTGCTCGATGCTTAAGGACTATTAATTAACGTAACGTAATAGTGCCGATCCGAAGTAGAGGGTGGAGGACTTCTTAAGTTCTTAGTCAAGGGTGGATTACTTCGGCTTCGGCCAACACTATTCTTTGGTGTTGTTGTTTCTTACTTCATTGTTTGATTGTTGACCAGACTAGATAATTCCTGTCTCTTTATTAGTCTGTTGTTGAACACTAGTACCGAGTTCTTGTATACCCCGTTATAGCAGATTGAACTCTGGAGGGTATTGGTGTTTTTTGTTCGGCTGGCAGTACTCAGGGGTTGGGATCGTGTGTTTCCGTTGTGGCAGCGAGCCGTATTCGAGTCCTGATTGAGAGCCCTTGTGTACCCGAGTGCCAGTTCGTAACAAGGTAATTGTGTGGGGTCGTCAGGGGATGGTCGGTTGGGTGTGGGGGCATTTATGGTCCCCCCCCCTGGGGACTCCGAGGCTGTGCTAGAATTCATAATTTTATTTTATTTTTATTATGGTGTGGAGGAATGAAGTGTGGTGTGCATGTTTAGTGTAGTGAAGTGGATAGGAGGAGGAGGTGTTTGTGAGAGCTAGCTGGATTGCTCTGTGTAAATGAGGCACAAAGAAAATCAGTAAGAGAGGCCAAGCAAATGAAACAGGAGTTCCAGCGACTCTTTATCACATGCCTAAAACCTCACCTGGGTCTAGCCCTGATCGATTGGTGCCTACAATCTCCCCACCTGGCTTGGTGTGGGCCAATCGGCACTCTGCAGACCCTGTAATCTTGTGTCGATCTCTGACTGTTTTGGTGAGGTCAGTCCTCAAGGCATTAGTGAGTTGGGTCTATAATTAGGCCTTGTAATTGGGGTTGGGTGTGACAGGGATCTACCTTGTGTGGGCCGATCGGTTTTTTGCAGACTCCCGTTTTCATATGTTCGTATGTTTGTGCCATGAAATATATGCAAACATTTTCGGATAATCTCGCCGAGGTATTCGCCGAACCATCGCTTAATTAGCCGAAGACGTCGCAGAACATACGCGGAGGATTCGTTCATCCTTCGCATTATTTCGCAATATTTTATTCAAATGTGACAGTTCTCGCCGAGGCTATCGGCGAACCATCGCTCAATTTGCCGAAGACGTCGCATAATGTCGCCGATTAAGTCTTACCCATCGGCGACATCGTCGACGAGTGTAAACTTGTCAACGGTTTTTAACGGTCAAAATCGTTGACGTCGCATAAATTCGTTGCGAATTGACAAGACTACGTCCTCGGCGACGAAAATCGTATGAAATCGCATCAGTGGGAAAGGGGCATGCCTTTCCTCTTCTCTACCCTCCCTACTCCTTCTTTCAGAGCGTTTACTTTCCTCCCTTCCCAATATGTCCCCTTACCCATCCCTCCTTCTACGTCCATCCCTCTCTCCCACCTGTTCCTCATCTCTCTCTCTCTCTCTCTCTCTCTCTCTTTCTCTCTCTCTCTCTCTCTGAAGTAAACCCCCAAGACACCTCGAAATGGCCAATTAAGCCGTGGCATTATTATATCCAGGTCGCGCAGACGAGCTATCATAAGATCCGGATTATGATACTATGATTATGAAAGGTTAAATATACGATGAGAGAGAGAGAGAGAGAGGGTTGCGTAGATAGGGTAAACTAGGCAATTCGCTTGCGGGTGAAATCGAAAACAGCCTAACCACAGCAAATTACGAGTAGAGGTATATTAGCATCACATACAGTTTATATCACCAACATGTCTGTTAACCCCTTCTGTACCGGCGACGTCTATTTAATAATATTATTGCTGTATTTAAACGATTGTATACAGTTTACGAAGGATCTGAGGTAGTAAAACGGGTTCAGTGAGATTGTTCGAAGCCTGTTAACCCTCTCCGACATATGACGCGATTTTGAGCCTATTGGGGATACTTAAAAGCCTTTGTTACCATCAGGGATATTTAGAAACCTTTAGTTTAGTTACTTCAACCTCTGCAGTTGTCTTTGAGTTAGCTGTGGGCAGAAAACTAATTTTGGAGAGGTAATTATAAGAGTGAGAGAACTCTTATTTCTTATTGCTAATCTGGCAACCTCTGCGTAATAAATGCGTGAAAGGGTTAAATGCTAGAGGCCCTTTTTTCAAATTTACTAAAATCGTCTTATACAAGCTAGAATAATATTAAACAGACGTCGCCAGTACAGAAGGGGTTAACTATGGTATATATTCAAGCTAAATGTACCATTACAACTCTTACTTATTTGTCATGGGAACTTATGTAATCTATTTCACGTATTAATAATAATAATATTATTGCGCTACGGCGTACGAATAGTCTTTAGGGGGGTCACCGGCATTTGTTATCTTTCTCTCCTTTTCTCTCTTTCCCTGGCTTGTATAAGTTGTATCCATTCGGCCCCATTCAGCCAACTGTTTTAAGACGTTTATCCCCATCCAGGTGTCGATATCCTCCTGGCGAGCGATAGCGAGCCAGCATTTTATGGAGAAAGCCGGCTTCGCCGGAGACATTGTTCTATCGAAAAATGTACTAATTTAGCTTGCTGTCAAAACACAAATACATATAAATGCAGGCTCACTACCGTTCGCCAGGAAAATATTTACACCTGGATGGGGGTAAACGTCTTAAAACAGTAGGCTGAATGGAGCCGAATGAATACAAGCCAAAGAGAGAGGGAGAGAAAGAGAAACAAGCGAGGTGGGCTCCCTTAACCTACTCTATACACAGATCACGCAGAGTACTTGGTCCTAAAGAAGTGTCAGGCCTTGATAATTACAGGTAATTAAACTTTCTCCCAATATACTACATTAACAAGAGATAAAAGTATAGTAAAGCACGTGTGTCTTGTATTCTCTATCTCGCTCTCTCTCTCTCTCTTGACTGTCTCTTGTTCCTTTAGATGTCGTAGTTTTTCCCGTGTTTGGAGTCCGGACAAAGGATGTTATTAGCCGGCGAGCGAGACACACAGAGAGGTTCATCTTACCAGTCCACCATCTATTCTTAGTTTTATTTTGGCTAACGTATGACGACTTTGTCCTGTATATATCTAATCAGTGGAATGACGTCAACCTATATTTAATTAAACCTATTTATAGATTATGTAATTTGTAAAGGAAGGAGCTTTTGAGAGACTTAATAGTTGGTTAAGATATTTTTTTAATTTTTTTCATTTCTATGGGTCCTAGTCTGAAAACGAATTATGAAAATAGTGTACCCATCCGGTTCTCACAGGTCCTTCCTAATCTGAGTAAATTTATATATTGTTAGCCAAAATATGTCTACCATAACCCACTCCTCTCCCCTCATCATTCATTTAAGGGAGCCCACCTCATTGTTGTCTCTCTTTCTTTCCCTCTCTCTTTGGCTTGTATCTATTCGGCCCCATTCAGCATACCGTTTCAAGACGCTTACCCCCATTCAGGTGTCAATATTTTTTTTGGCGAGAGGTAGCGAGCCAGCATACATATATTTGTTTTTGACAGCAAGCTAAATCTGTAAATTTTTCGATAGAAAAATTTCTCCGGCGAAGCCGGATTTCTCCATACAATGCTGGCTTGCTATAGCTCGCCATGATGAAATCGACACCTGGATGGGGATAAACGTCTCAAAACAGTTGGCTGAATAGGGCCGAATTGATACAAGCCAGAGAAAGAGAGAAAAGGAGATAAAGCGGAAAAAAGCAGGTGTCCTCCCTTAACCTTTCATAAATCACAGCTCATAATTAATCACTAAACTCCCTTCTAACTCAGAATAAAATTGCTTGCTGGTGGGTATGATGAATCATAAAGGAGACCCCCCCCCCCTCCCCCCACCGTGTTTGTACTCCAGACAAAGGATGTTATTCGAATGCCAGCGAGACAAAAATACAAAACAAAAACAAAAACAAACAAAACAAAAGTTTATCTTGCGACTTCACTCTTGCAGTACCACCAACGCTTTATTTTGATTTTGCTTTGCTTAGTCTTTTCAGCCTACCAGTATTTTGGCTATTATTAAACGATTTTCTTTAGTTTAGAAGTTTATTTTTGTGAGTTAAATGTTGAATTGAGGTAGATTTTACCCCTATGATTACTAGAGTTCCTTGCTAGGCTGAATAATGTTGTATCGTGATATCCGGAATAAATCAAGAATATTAAGCAACATAATACTGAAAAAGGTTAATAATAGACCACTTTACTTAGCATTAAAAATTATACGGTAATCAGGGGTCACATAATTATACGGTAATCAGGGGTCACATAATTATACGGTAATCAGGGGTCACATAATTATACGGTAATCAGGGGTCACATAATTATACGGTAATCAGGGGTCACACAATTATACGGTAATCAGGGGTCACATAATTATACGGTAATCAGGGGTCACATAATTATACGGTAATCAGGGGTCACATAATTATACGGTAATCAGGGGTCACACAATTATACGGTAATCAGGGGTCACATAATTATATGGTAATCAGGGGTCACATAATTATTGTCAGGTGAAGAACTTAATGTTTGTAAAGAGGTTACAATTAATCTCTCAGTGCTGTGCTATTGTGCAATACTCTAACATGCCTAACACTAGTTATTTTAACCCATACATTACGGTGATGTTCTTTTCATTATAATTTGGCAACTATTAGACGATTTTATTCAGATTTGGAAGGACCTCTAGCAATAATATGGCTTCAAACTATCACAACCAACCCTTTTAACTGCCACAGATCCTTCCTAAGCTGCATAATGTCTAAATACAGCTAGACTATAATACAACACACGTCGCTGGTACTCAAAGAGTTAGCCATTGCTGATTGATGGTGTATACTAAATAGTCGATACCGTGTGTGCAATACCAAACACTGCTATGCAGGTATGTTTATAATAAATGTAAGGGACTTTCCATATGTAGTTAGAAGCCAATCAAATGAGAAACGCCAAATATTCGAAGTGCCTCATCTGAATGGGATAACACATTTGAAATTAGCAGCCCAGGAGTCAGAAACTATGTGGCCTATCAGCTAATGACATACGCAGCATAGTTACTGGTGCGAGGTACAGCTGGAGTCAATAGTTCGCCAATAATGTACGTGAGAATCCAAGTAATATGAAGGGTCTCCGAACAATTCCACCAGTAGACCATTTCACCCAGTAGATTTCAACCAGCGCCAAATCAACCAGGTTCAACCAAACCAGTGTCAATATAAAGTATTAATATAACTTTACCTTACCTAACCTAACAATGTTGGTTGATATGGTACTGGTTGAGAATTACTGGTTGAAATGGTCTACTGATTGAGTTGTCTGCTCACCGATACGAAATTAAAGCAATGTATTGACACTCCTTCGTTAACCCTTTGAGTTTTATTTTTATTTTCTTCTTAGTAACATAAGCTGATTATTACAACTAATGGAAAGGCCTCTTGCAACCAAAGAGGTAATTCATTTAGATCTCATTTATCCACAGACACAATTTCTAGATAATGATGTCTAATCTAAGGGGAGGTGTGGTGGAGTGGTCTTGCCACTGGCCTGGTAATCCAAAGGTCCCGGGTTCAAATCCCGATGTATCAATGGGAAGATATTATTGGGATGGAATTTGTGCTGTACCTAGTATCAGTGCATTACCACAAAGCCCACCGAAACGTCAATAAAATACCCTCATTGTTCCCTGATTAAATAGCACTGTATGAATATTCCCATATTCAAAATATGCTATAGGGGTGCAATGCCTGGTGAGTTATCTGCTCAACAGGTGGCGTTGTGTGTGTGTAAGTGTGAGAGTCCGAGTGTAGAGGGTGAGACAGTGAAGCACGGGGAACGAGATGGCTTCAGAGATGGGGTCGTTTCGGGCCATGAGTGAGCACCGTGCCTCATGTGAAGGCAAGATGGCAGGTGCTCGTTGTACTCTACGTGCTTCACATGTCTCACTCCCTAGACTGGAACAAGACCTCACGGGCTTCACTGTTCATTGTAAAGCGGTGAATGTTAAGGCTCTCAGCCTATGCCCGAGAGGAAGTAAGTTGGAATATATAAAAAAAAAAAAAAAAAAAAAAAAAAAATTACACCTAAAATATAATTAATGCGAAATAATTAGTATAAATAGAGGGTTTACTGTTCGTATAATTTTCGCTCACAGGATTTCCAGAACCATGTTTTACTCTCTGGAGTTTACACGATTTTTCATCAAATTTGTTACAGATTATCTTAATGCTGCGGTGTAGTTACTCATAAAGTTATAATCTTGATATACTTTTCGAAAAACATAAGTATGTATTACAATGGAATACGAAGGAAATTATAATAAGGATAGAAGTGTATTGTATAACTGACTTTAGGGTAGAAGAGATCCTAAAATAGCGGGAACTGCAATACTTATGTACCTTTACTTCTAAGAGGTTGATATTTTTCCTGGGGTCAGAGGCAATGGGGAATCAGGAGATGTCTTTTTCACAGTTGTATGAAGAGGGCCACGACTCTTGTCATAGTTGCATCATGGTGCCTTCGTCTTCTTCTTCTTAAGGTCGGCTCGCGTCAAGCGAGGCACTATACTAGACAATATAAGCACTGGTTCCATGGCAGGTCCAAGTGTTATGTGTGAGTATGCTGGTAAGACGCCAAATGAATTGGACGTCGTACTGGTAATTAAACTAATTAGTTCCTCAGCAGGTCCAGGTGTGCAGGGGCAGTGCCAGGTGGTCTAAGCACTCTGCTGAGACGTAGTCTAGTAGAAGCCTTGTTGGGTGGTCCAAGAGAGTATGCAGATGGAGCATCTGGTGATCTAGGTGCTCTACCGACAGTAGTTTAACCTGGTGGACCCCAAGCGATTTATTATAGATGTTTACTCCTGGCCCAGCCACTTTTAATTTTTGTTTTCCTGATAACACATGGGATGGGTTAATAATGAAGGAAAACCAACAACAAAACGCTCACCAAGGTCATTTAGGCCCTGAGGGGCGGTGGAAAGTCGGAAAGTCGCAATTAACATAGGGTGTTGGGTAGGCAAGCTGAAATGATTGTCAGGTGAGTAGAGTTGATCAGCTTGTAGTATTAAAGATAGCGCCTTGAGAACAGTTCAATATTATTTTCAAAACGTAGTGGCATCCTTCCCCTAAACATCAAGTGCCGGAGGTGGAATTTCGCCATCTTTTTCGATCTGTCCTCATTAGTCACCTAGCTTCTTTCCACCTCTACACTGATGGCTACACTGATGGATGAATGAGTTGGAGCATGTGTGTGGTCATATGAATCCTGCCTCGGGTACCGGTTGCCGATACAAACGTCTGTATTCGCTTCTGAACTTTGTGCGATTCACCGTTCCATAGATTCTGCTGAAAATTCTCTACATGACAGCTTTGTTATTTGTTCAGATTCTAAGTCAGCCCTTCATGCAATTGATTTATGTAGAACAGATTCTTTTGAAATCCAGGGCCACGTTGTCAATGCGTTACACTTAAGTTGTAAATCCTTCTCTGTAATTTAAGTGCCTGGTCATTGTCTTATTTTTGGCAATGAGCAGTCTGAAAAACTAGCAAAATTGGCAGTAGAACTTGAAGGGCTGTGAGACGTCCCTCGGGATCTACCGTCAAGTCTTTCTTTTGATAAGCAATCAATTAATCTTGTGTGGCAAAGTCAGTGAACCGACCTGGTTGTTCATTCAGTCAAGCCTACCCTTGGGGTTTGACCATTTGCTACACGTTGCTCTCGCAGAGAAGAGATGGTCCTTGCAAGGCTTAGAATGAACTGTACCCTATTGACACATGAAACTTTACATGCATCGTGCATTCCCACTGCAATGTACCACCTGTGGCAGGATTCTATCATAAATCACATCCTTGTGTCCTGTGGTAGATTTGTTGAGGAGCGTAGCCCTCTCTTGGTGTACTGCAGGTGGAATAACCTCCCCATCACTTTGGACTCGATCCTGGGGGATGGGGATGTTGGTGTGGTTGAGAAATTGATGACAAACTTGAAAGAGACCAATTTATTCAGAGAGTTGTAACTCGAGTTTAATCTTTAGTGGTGGTGTTTTATTCTATATCCTCTGTTCGTGTTTTTAAAGCGTACGTTTGTGTGCTATGTTTTTGAACTATTGTTTCTTAAGTTCACAGGACCAAGTAGCTTCTTCCCTTTGTAATAGCATATGATGAGGTAGACAGTCAACGCTCTCTAAGAATGTGTTTGTCCTGGCACTATTCTTGTCAGGCGTTGTTGCTTTTATTATTGTATTGTTGTTACTTGCTTATGAACCTCTGATGTATACTGGATTGTGATACTTGCCTCTATCACACTCCAGAATTATGAGGGTCTTAGCAATTAACATTTTGTTTTAGTATGGCCTAACAGTCCTGACTGGCTGATGGCCTTTTCAGTTAAGCTAAACACAAATACAAATATGTGTTATCCTTGAAGAAGCCTTCACGGTAAACGTTGAATATACTTACGTCTACAATCTGCTTTTGCGTGTTTACCCACAACTGTTGCGGCCTATGCTGGTTCTTCACCTTGTAATTAGAGTGATAGCAAAATACGTCCATATGCTGAAGAGGCTAAAGTTCTTCGGTGCTATTATTTAACCCTTTTAGTATCCCATGACACATTATGTACTTATATTCTAGCTATTATTTTAAAAGTTTAAGGAAAGGGTTTGTTTGGATTAATACATATTACTTATAAAACGTTACCCCTAAGATCGCTAGAAGTCCCTATATTTCTATACGTATGTAGAAGACCATAAGCATAGCTGCCTGTAACAAGCGTCTCCCCCTCAGTTGAAAGAGTGACAGAGAGCCAAATTCAAGGTACGTTAGATTAAAAATGTCTGGATGCACGGAACTTGAAGACCTAAAAGCCATAGGATGAGCGAAAGACAAATTAAAGGAGAGAGTTTCAAAGTGTACTTGTTGAGTAGAGAAAAGCCTGGGAAAATCTGTTCACTCTTTAGTTAGAGAGCTGGACAGAATAGGAGTAGGGAGGAGGTATGCACTGAGGAAGCTCTGAAAAACACTGGATATTATAATAGCGGTAGATATGTAAGAGAGATGCAACATTGCGGCGCATAGAGAGAGAGATTGTAGGGAGTTAGTAATAGAAAGTGAGTTGATAATACAAAATACTTTTGACTCTACCCTTTCGAAAAGTGTAGTATTGGTGTAACCTCCAAACATTTGTGAACAATACTTGATACATGGGCGCACTGTTCCCCTATACAGAGCAAGAAGCTGTGCGGGGGTGAAGAACCCACGCAGACGATTGTGCACACCTTACTTCTGGAAAGATGATTTAGCAAGAGTGCTATTAATATGATCTTTCCAAGAAAGGTCTGGAGAAAAACAAACACCAAGAATACTAAGAGATGATGAAGTGTTGTTTTGTGTATTGTCTTGTGTATTTACGTTATTCATATCGGATCTAATGACATGCAGCGGACCCGATCGGAGGACCTCATGCTGAAGTACCGGAAGCTGATTCAGAAGTATAACGAAAAGTCACGCAGAGTCATCATATCAGGGACCGTCCCCTGGATCGGTGTTAATAGCCAATTCTTCAATATAGCCACTAGCGTAAATCGTCGTCTGGCTGACCTCTGCAGGGAGGAAAACGTTGGATTCTTCAATACCTGGAATGAATTCTACCATGAAGATCATCTGTTTGTAGCGGATGGAGTCCATCTGAACCAGGTGGGAGCAGCAAGATTTGGCCGCCTGCTTCACAATGCAGTAGAGGATTTTCAGAGAAAAAGCAGAGCCAACCAAGGACCACCAGGGACGAGGTTCGAGGCCCAAGGACCACCAGAGATGAGGATCGAGGACCGTGGTGACCAGGGGCGACGATCGAGGACCGAGAACTACCCGGGACGACAATCGAGGACAGCGAGAACGGAGGAAAACCAGAGACAATGATCGAGGACAGCGAGGTTCGAGGACCACTAGGGACAATGATCAAGGACACCGAGGACCGAGGACAACCAGGGACGAGGATTGAGGACTGAGGGCAGACAGGTACATAAATGTAGATCCGAGCAGAACCAATAATTTGAATAATGAGCGTTCTGTGAATTCCAAATCCAAAACTTTAAATGTTTTCTATGCAAACGCTCGTAGCATACGCAATAAATTTTCAGATTTAGAGGAACTAGCGTTTACAGAAAATTACGATGTTATTGGGATAACGGAATCTTGGCTCAATACAGAAGACAGAGACATTTTAGCAGAGTATTCACTTCCCGGTTATGTAATGTTTGAGAAAAGCCAAATTAATAGAAATGGAGGTGGAGTTTTATTGTTTATCAAAGAAAGTCTTAACCCGACCCTCGTGTCAAAACCTCAAATTGTGATCGTCGACACATCCTATGTGCTAATAAAGAATAATAAAGGTACAAAAATAATACTTGCACTAATATACAGACCTCCAGCTCAATCAGTGCAAACTGACCGAGAAATTTATGAGCAAATTGCAGGCTTAAGTAACTCGCAAGATACAGTAATTTTTGGCGACTTCAATTTACCTATGACCAAGTGGGGAGATAGTATTACTTCACACTCTGGACAAGAGCTGTATGCAAACTTGCAAGAGAGTTCGCTATATCAATTTGTTAGATCTCCAACCCGTGGAAATAATATCCTTGACCTTGTACTTTCAACAAAAGCAGAATTGATAGAGAATTTGAATGTAGGTGATGAATTCAGCAACAGCGACCATCGTACGATAACTTTCAGTTTAAAGTTTACTAGTAACAAACCAAATAGTAGCATCGAGAAAGTCCCTAATTTCAAGCAAGCAAACTTTCGTAAACTTAGAGCAATGTTTAAAGATACTTACTGGAGCTTTCTAATTAACAATAACTACATGAATACATCTTGGGAATCATTCGCAAACACTTACCTAAAAGCAGTGCAAGACTGCATACCATTGAAAATACGGCGTACAGGCCATAATGATAAGCCCAAATGGTGGAATAGAGATATTTCAAACTGTCTGCTTGCTAAAAATGTTGCTAATGATAGATTAAAATCCTCACAAAATTACGTAGAACGGGTGAAATTTGTAGAACTACGACGCAAACCCCAAAAGTTAATTAAGCAGAGTAAAAAGACCCTGGAGTTACATGTTGCAAATCAAAGGAAAACAAACCCAAAAGATTTCTATAATTATATCAGAAAGAAGAGAGTAGTTACTTCAACTGTTGGACCGTTAGTCGATGAAAATGGAGAATATACCAAAGACGAAGTACAAATGAGTAATGCCCTCAATAGCTTCTTTGCATCAGTTTTTACAACAGAAGACCTCATTGATATCCCTACAGCATCACCATTACAGAGAGAGAAGTATTGAAATGTTTAGATAAACTCAAGGTAAATAAAACGCCCGGACCTGATTCAATCTCACCTACAGTTCTAAAGTAAGCTAAGGATGAGCTCTACAAACCACTGACATTGCTATTCAATAAATCCTTGCAGTCTGGAACTATGCCTGATCAGTGGAAGCTAGCTAATGTAACACCAATTTTTTTAAAAGGCAGCAAATACCTACCCAGTAACTATCGTCCAATTAGCTTTACCTCAGTTGTATGTAAAATGCTAGAAACGCTCATAAGAGACAGACTCGTAAATCACTTAGACGAAAATAACATACTTAAAAATACTCAACACGGCTGGCTTTCGTAACAAACCTCTTAGATTTCTTCCATGATATCCTCAACCTCTATGAAGAGAGTAAAGCTGTAGATATTATATACTTTGATTTTCAAAAGGGCTTTGATAAAGTTCCTCACAAATGTTTACTGCTAAAACTTAAAGCGCATGGAATACAAGTTAGTGTGTTGAAATGGATAGAAAATTGGCTCCGTGACAGAAAGCAAAGAGTAGTCATAAACGGTGAGGCATCTGGAGGGACCAATGTAAGTTGCAGGGTACCCCAGGGATCGGTACTAGGACCAATTATCTTTCTAATTTACATCAATGACATAGATGAGGGTCTCACCTGTACAATCTCAAAGTTTGCTGATGATACAAAAATTGCAAATAGCGACAAAAGAAGAAGTTGACGATATGCAACACAATCTAAATAACTTGTCAAATTGGGCCCAAATTGGGCAAATGAGTTTCAATGCGGATAAATGTAAAGTACTACATATTGGATACCGAAATGAGAAAGCAAACTATTCGATGAATGGCACTCAGCATAAGACTGTAGACAGAGAAACCGATCTGGGAATAACAATATCGAGTGACCTAAAACCGAGTCAACAATGTTCAGAAGTCGTTAAGAAGGCAAACAAAATAATTGGCTTTATAGGCAGGTCATTTGTGCATAAATATAAAGAAGTTATCCTAGCCCTTTACAATTCCTTAGTCCGCCTTCTTCTGGAATACTGCGTTCAATCCTGGTGCCCTTATTACCATTAAGATATAGACAAGCTAGAACGAGTTCAACGTAGAGTTACCAAAATGATACCTAGCCTAAAGAACAAACCATACAAGGAGCGTCTTAGAGAATTAAATCAATTTCCTTTAACCCAGTGCAGATTCAGAGGCGACTTAATTCAAGTGTTCAAAATCATCAAAGGCATCGACAATACGAACTGTAGTAAGAACTTCACTATCGACTAATCTAATTACACGAGGGGAAACGGTTGCAAAATTATTGGTAAATCATTTAACTCACACGAATCTAAGAATGTCTTCTTCAATCGAGTTGTCAACCTGTGGAATGGGCTTCCCCGAGACGTTATTGACTGCAGCACCCTTGATTCTTTTAAATTTCGCCTAGACAAATATCTTGCATCAAACCCGCGACTGACGGCATTTGTAAATTAATAACTTTATTTTATTCCACCCTCAGTTACTAACCCATCTGTCCCCTACTAACTTCCTAATCCTGCCACGGACATTAGTTCCAGGGCAGTAGTTCCCTTTCCAATGTTCACTTACCCACTCTAAACCACTGTTTGGACACTTGATCCTCAGTTATTTGGAGGACAGGCAACCTAAAAGGGTCACTAGAACTGTTGTTGCTTGATTTCCTTTGTACTCCTTTGAACTCCTTTGATAGTTGTGTGGGGATGGTGACGGATAGATCAATGGAGAAATTGGGTTTTGAAAAAATTTAAAATAACATGATGTTTTCCGCCCCAATCAAAAATAGTTGAAAGATCAGAAGAAAGGCGTGCTAAGGTCTCATTGCCTGAGCTTTTGGGGTGATTGCTTGGCTGGCCGTTGTGCGAAACTAGTTGAATAGCGTAGGGTAGAGCTGACGAGTGGATAGGCTAGAGCTACAGCTGAGAATATCATTAATGAATATAATAAATATAACTGGAAACAGGACAGAACCCTGAGGAACACCAGAGTAACGAGTTTTACATTTTAGGAAACAGATTAACTTGCTCATGTAGTAATGTACACCCTATGTGGTGGATTGTGTTCTTGTATTTAATAATTTTCATTTTAGTAAGCGTTGTTTCCACATAGCGATTTTGATAATTTAATTTGACTTTATATTGTCCTTGTCCCAATTTTGGTTTGTTTAGTTTGCAAGTTTTACATTTTAATTGATAGGTGTAGGTCCACAATCGCAGGTATGGAATGACCATAAAGGAAATAAGAGACAAAAGCACAGATAGAGGGATAGAAGCCGAAGGAGGGAAGTTTAGAAGTTAGAGATTTGTGCCAGATTCTATTGAAAGCTTTCAAAATGTCTAGTACAATAGGAAAGGTCTCACCAATTCCCGAAACGGGGATGGCCAAGAGGTAGTAAGATAAGAAAAAATATCACCAGTAGAGCGGCCCTTGAGGAAACCATACTGGCGATCTAAAAAGTATATTATAGGAAGACGGTGCTATATTTGTTTTGAATTAAGAATAGTTTCAATACTTTAGAGATGTAAGAAATTAGAGCAATTGGACGATAGTTAGAGGGTTGAGAGCGGTCATCCTTCTTTGGGACAGGTTGAATGAGAGTAAAGCTTTATACAATTGTATATTGTTAGCCAAAATAGATTGATGCAAGACAACATGTTCCAGAAAGGGTTAACTATTTTGGCCAACATTTTGTCGCCTAGCTTTGGTTATGATTATCATGAAGTGTCATTTCTTTCTTTTCTTGCTAACACTAGAAACCAATTACACAGGTAAGTAAGAAACTATAGCACTCAAAGTGGTATAATACAACTTCAACTCCAACAACCCTTTATAAAATCATATATTTCAGCGTTCGAAAGCGCATTTCTCCCATTTACTTTGGTTATCAGAATCCGATTGTATTAGGTTTTGGAAAGAATGTTAGAAACCAGAGTTATTTGATAATACATTTACGCTAGTATTTATGTTTTGGCTTTCCAAAGCTATACACAATCGCCTAATGTTAACCGGAATTATATGAAGAGAGAGAGGGCATAAGATTGAAATATGATCATAAATAAGTAATATAATAATCAACATGAGTTTCAAGAATGCGTTTACTGAAAGGAATAACTATTTTGGCCAACTATTCGTCGCCTAGCTTTTGGTATGAGGTGGAATTAGTTGAATTACCTGAGGAATGTATTGACGTGCCAATGGGCTTACCCCTTTCACTACTCGATGACGCCTTTCTTCATACTATTAGACGATTTTAGTAAGCTTTGGAAAGATCTGTAGGAGTTACAAGGTATTAGAGGTAGATAGTAACCCACTTGTCAACACTATCTGGCACCACGTCTTGGAGGTTAGTACGACAATTTGTTTAATTATTATTCAGAGTTTTGATTGATTTTGCCATAACTGAGCAATGCATTTTCAGTTTGCCCCCTAGAATAAGACAAATACCTCCCCAGACCCCCTTTAGTCTTAAGCGACGGCTCACAGTCTCCTTTCAACCAAAACATGTACATGTTTTGGTAGAATAATGTCTTGGTCAAAAGCCGGTTCTCCTATATTACATGCTTGTTTTCGCTAGCTCAGATTAAATCGACACCTGAATAGTGTGAAACGTCTTATAGTCGCCAAACTAGTGAGGTAAAACGGCCTAAAATCTCTAAAGTAATTGAGTGAAACAGCGCTGGTCCATAAAGATCCGCCCTGAACCAAGTAGGGTTAAGCTGAATATAATGGTTTAAGGGGGGTGACCTGCTTTTTGTCTCTCCTTTTCTCTCTTTCTCTGGCTTGTATCCATTCGGCCCCATTCAGCCTACTGTTTTAAGACGTTTACCCCCCCATCCAGGTGTCAATATTTTCCTGGCGAGCGGCAGAAAGCCAGCATATATATATATTTTTGTTTTGACAGCAAGCTAAATTTGTACATTTTTCGATAGAAAAGTGTCTCCGGTGAAGCCGGATTTCTCCATACAATGCTGGCTCGCTATCGCTCGCCAGGAAGAAATCGACACCTGGATGGGGATAAACGTCTTAAAACAGTTGGCTGAACGGGGCCGAATGGATACAAGCCAGAGAAAGAGAGAAAAGGAGGGAAAGATAAAAAAAAATAAAAAATTGTGACTATTTTGGCCAATTTAGTTCACATAGTTTTTGCTGAGATGTGGAATGAATTTAATTATCAGAGTAATTTATTGACGTGTTGATGAGCTCATGTAGAAAAGCATGTTTATATTTATCCAACCATGCATCTATCCACATATCCCTTGACTATTCGTCCATCTATTTTTCCAACCATCTGATTATACATCAACAACATAATTTTATACAGTATATGTAATAATTCAGTCATCAGCTCATCCCTCCTCAACTATTACTTTATCTATTTGTCGACCATCCATCCTATCTATCCACTAATCATCCACCCATCCAAGTAACAATCCACGTATCCATCTATCCATGAGGCTTTTATATTGTCCATACATGCATTCGTTCATCCAACCATCCTTATCAGTCATCCCTTCATCTTCTGTAGGTATTAATCTCTTCTGTACCGGCTAGGTCTCTTTCATTATATTTTATATTTAGAAGATTATATTTAGTTTAAAAAGGGCCTCAGGAAAGTAACAGGCTTCGAACTATCACACTTAACCCTTTTACTACCACAGTTGTTACAAACATTTTATGAATGGAGGATGCCTTTAGGCACATGGACCTTTTTGTTTTATCTGTTTTTTTCCTTCCTCCGTTCATTGTCTCTTTTAAAAAAAAAAAAAAAAAAAACATATCCTTCTTAAACTGCTCAAAATCATCTACATATAGCTAGAATAATATGTTTAAAACGTCGCCGGCACAGAAGGGGTTAATTCATCGAAACAATCCATCTCTCTACATATCCGTCCATTCAACCTTACTTCACCCATCCACTCATCCAACCATCCTTACATACAACCATCTACAGACTCTCCTAAATATTGCATAGTCTGGGATCTGCACTCATAGTATCTTCATTTTCTTTTTCTCCCAACCATCCATCCATCCATCTATCCATTCTACAGACCCTATCTATACATTCAAAATATTGTGTCTGTCTAACCCTTGGACCATCCATTTCCTTCGTATTCTATCAATCTACCCCTCACCCCTCCATCAAATCGTCAACCATCCCTCCATTCAACCATCCACATATCCTCCTCACTGTTGTAGAGTCTGGAATCTGCACTTGTAATATAATGTATTTATTTTTCTGACGACCATACACCCATCCCTCCTCATGCATCCACCATTCGCTCCAACTATCCATCCACCTATCCATTTCAGCCAACAATCCCTCCCTTTTAGTATATATTTATGTTAATCAATCCCTTCAACTATCCAACCTATCATCCCATCATTCCAAACTATCCATTCCCCCGACCATCCCTTTTTCCTAATATATTTGTATTTATATCCATCCACCAACCCATCCCTTCAACAATCCAACCTTGTATTCAACCATCCATCATTCCGTCCCTCCAACTACCCATCTATGTATCCAACCTTTCATCCATCCATCTCTCCATTCCTCTCCAACTACCCAACCTTTCATCCAACCATCCATCTCTCCAACTACCCAACCTTTCATCGAACCATCCATCTATCCAACCTTTCATCCAACCATCCATCTATCCAACCTTTCATCCAACCATCCATATGTCCATCTCTCCAACTATCCAACCTTTCATCCAACCATCCATATATCCATCTCCCCAAATATCCAACCTTTCATCCAACCATCCATATATCCAACCTTTCATCCAACCATCCATCTCTCCAACTACCCAACCTTTCATCCAACCATCCATCTATCCAACCTTTCATCCAACCATCCATCTATCCAACCTTTCATCAAACCATCCATATATCCATCTCCCCAACTATCCAACCTTTCATCCAACCATCCATATATCCATCTCCCCAACTATCCAACCTTTCATCCAACCATCCATCTATCCAACTGTCATCCAACCATCCATATATCCATCTCCCCAACTATCCAACCTTTCATCCAACCATCCATATATCCATCTATCCAACTATCCAACCTTTCATCCAATCATCCATATATCCATCTTTCCAACTATCCAATCTTCCATCCAATTATCCATCTTTCCAACTATCCATCTCTCCAACAATCCAACCTTTCATCCAACTATCCATTTCTCCATCCCTCTCCAACTACCCAACCTTTCATACAAACCATACATCTCTCCAACTACCCAACCTTTCATATAAACCATACATCTCTCCAACTACCCAACCTTTCATCCAACCATCCGTCTCTCCAACTATCCAACCTTTCAACCAACCATTCATATCTCGACATCTCTAACTACCCAACCTTTCATCCAATCATCCATCTATCCAACCTTTCATCCAACCATCCATATATCCATCTCTCCAACCTTTCATTCAACAATCCAACTCTCCAACTATCTAACCTTTCATCCAGCCATCCATATATCCAACTAACTAACCTTCCATCCAACCATGCATATATCCATCTCTCCAACCATCCATCTATCCATCTCTCCAACTACCAAACCATTCATCCAACTATCCATTTCTCCATCCCTCTCCAACTACCCAACCTTTCATGCAACCATCCATCTCTCCATCCCTCTCCAACTACCCAACTTTTCATGCAACCATCCATCTCTCCATCCCTCTCCAACTATCCAACCTTTCATGCAACCATCCATTTATCCATCCCTCTCCAACTATCCAACCTTTCATCCAACCATCCATGTATACATCCCTCTCCAACTATCCAACCTTTCATCCAACCATACATCTATCCATCCCTCTCCAACTATCCAACCTTTCATCCAACCATCCATGTATCCATCCCTCTCCAACTATCCAACCTTTCATCCAACCATACATCTATCCATCCCTCTCCAACTATCCAACCTTTCATCCAACCATACATCTATCCAACTATCTAACCATTCATCCAGCCATTTATATATCCATCCCTCTCCAACTATCCAATCATCCATCTATCCATCCCTCTCCAACTATCCAACCTGTCATCCAACTATCCATCCCTCCCTCCACTGGCCCTCCACAGTGTTCTAGAGTCTGGAATCTGCAACTTTATTATCATTCCTTTGTTTTTCTGCAGCAGGTTTGGGGTGCTCGCTCTCAACATATATTTTCTTTGTCTTCACATTTTTTTTTTGGGGGGGGGAGATTTACCTATTGTTTTTTCTTGGTAAAGTTGTGCAGGGATTTGGTGCTTAAATCTGGCTCTGTGTGTGTGTTGTGTGTTGTGTGTGTGTGTGTGTGTGGGTGTGGGGGGGGGGGGGATGGTAAGCTTTCTTCACGCCATGGCCAATCCGAATAATTTAGTCATGTAACTCAATCATAATTGTTAATTATTCCATATATAAATAAATATATATATATATATATATAAATAAATATATATATATATAATATATATATATATATATTTATTTATATACCTACCTGGCCGACATTACCAACGTTGCTTCTCGATATATTTGTATAGCCAGGCAGTGGTCTGCATGAACCGGGTAATTTAACAAAATTAACAAATAATATCTTTACAATCATTACATACATTACCTTTTATATTGCCCCATTAAATGCATAATGGATAGCAGGTACTATAATAGTATTTGAAGTTGTAATACATATAGCCTATGCTTTTATGAATAATGATGAGTATAAGACGAATTACGCGCAACAATATTGTATTAACTTTATATTTACAGTGTTTTTTTATTTTTAGCTGGACATTTTCCACAGCTGAAACCATTTGCATGAAGTAGGTAAATATGTCCAAAACACGATGGTGCTTTTTAGATTTGTGTAAGGTTCTTACTTTTGGTTATATCAAACTTGTAATACAGTATAGTTATTCTGGTAGTGCATGATAGCATCTATACAAATCACGTCATGCACTATCAGAGTATGCTATAATATAAGGTAGATATATCAGAAAATAAGAGACTTATCAACAATTTTACATCATGTTTTGGACATATTCACCTACTGTACTTCATGTGTGTTTTCAACTGCAGAAAATAATTTCCTTTCGGAAAATAATCTAAAACCTGCCTAGAATTAAATATTAGTAACGCAATTGTGTGTATAATTCGTTTTATGCTCATAATTATTCATATTCATATTGTTTCACCAAACAACTCTACTTCTAAACTAATTTAATGAAATCAACAAATACATGTGGCAATCCAAGGACTCGAATCTAGGATACTCACACCGAAATTCAGCGCATTTATGAATTACGCTATCACGACAGTAAATAAGAAAATTTGTATAACAACTTTTAAGATACCAGTGCCTTTTAATATCTATTCTGTATGTAATGGGGTATTATGTAAGGCAATGCATGTTATGGTTGTGAAGATAGTGTTGTTCAAATAAAATATCCATTACCCGGTTCATGCAGACCACTGTCTGGCTACATAAATATATGGAGACGCAGCGTTGCCAATGTCTGCCAGGTGGGTAACCGAATTCTGTGCCACCCTGTATGTATATTTAAATATATATATATACATTATTTAATCTGTATTATAATTCTATTGGGGATATTGACTATTTTTGTATACATTCTGAACTTGTATGCAAATTTTGGTCGTCTGTGTGTGCTTCTAATTTATTGTATATTGCATGTAAGTTGTTTTCAAGAGCTGTGCGAATGCTCTCAAGTGAGTAAAATCAATTATACATACCTAGGTAAAAATACACATATAATTCGTATGGAGACTTACCTAAACATAAACATTATTTCCCTCACACACACACACACACACTTGCTTCTTTAAAATAGGTAAATAAATGAATGACTAGATAAGCAGGCTGTCAGACACAGTTAAGTGGGAAGGAATTCAATACCATGTGAATAAATACACAACAATGAGGTTATACTAAGAGAGTACAAAGGAGTACAAAGGAGTACAAAGGAAATCAAGCAACAACAGATCTAGTGACCCTTCTAGGCTGCTTGTCCTCCAAAACACTGAGGATCAAGTGTCCAAACAGTGGTTTAGAGTGGGTAAGGGAACATTGGAAAGGGAACTACTGCCTTGCCACTAACGTGGCAGGACTAGGAAGTTAGTAGGGGACATATGGGTTAGTAACTGAGGGGAGGATAAAGTTATTCATTTACAAACGCAGTCAGTCGCGGGTTTGATGCGAGATATTTGTCTAGGCGGAATTTAAATGAATCAACGGTGCTGCAGTCTATAACGTTTCGGGGAAGCCCATTCCACAAGTTGACAACTCGATTGAAGAAGAAATTCTTAGATTCGTGCGAGTTAAAAGATTTACCAATAATTTTGCAACCGTTTCCCCGTGTGTAATTAGATTGGTCGATAGTGAAGTACTTACTACAGTTCATATTGTCGATGCCTTTGATGATTTTGAACACTTGAATTAAGTCGCCTCTTAATCTGCGCTGGGTTAAAGGAAATAGATTTAATTCTCTAAGACGCTCTTCGTATGGTTTGTTCTTTAGGCTAGGTATCATTTTGGTAACTCTACGTTGAACTCGTTCTAGCTTGTTTATATCTTTTTGGTAATAAGGGCACCAGGATTGAACGCAGTATTCCAGAAGAGGGCGGACTAAGGAATTGTAAAGGGTTAGGATAACTTCTTTGGATTTATGCTCAAATGACCTGCCTATAAAGCCAATTATTTTGTTTGCCTTCTTAACAACTTCTGAACATTGTTGACTCGGTTTTAGGTTACTCGATATTGTTACTCCCAGATCAGTTTCTCTGTTTACATTCTTAAGCTGAGTGCCATTCATCGAATAGTTTGCTTTCTCATTTAGGTATCCGACATGTAGTACTTTACATTTATCCGCATTGAAACTCATTTGCCAAATTTGGGCCCAACATGACAATTTATCTAGATTGTGTTGCATATCGTCAACTTGTTCTTTTGAGAGTACGCTATTTGCAATTTTTGTATCGTCAGCAAATTTTGAGATTGTGCAGGTGAGACCCTCATCTATGTCGTTGATGTAAATTAGAAAGAGAATTGGTCCTAGTACCGATCCCTGGGGTACCCCGCTACTTACATTGGTCCATTTAGATGCCTTACCGTTTATGACTACTCTTTGCTTTCTGTTGTTGAGCCAATTTTCTATCCATTTCAACACACCGTCTTGTATTCCATGCGCTTTTAGTTTTAGCAGTAAACGTTTGTGGGGAACTTTGTCAAAGGCCTTTTGAAAATCAAGGTATATAATATCTACAGCTTTACTCTCATCGTAGAGGTTGAGGATATCGTGGAAGAAGTCTAAGAGGTTTGTTAAACAGGAACGTTTTTTACGAAAGCCGTGTTGAGTATCTTTAAGTATGTTATTTTCCTCTAAGTGATTTACGAGTCTGTCTCGTATGACCGTTTCTAGCATTTTACATACAACTGAGGTTAAGCTAATTGGACGATAGTTACTGGGTAGGGATTTGCTGCCTTTTTTGAATATCGGTGTTACGTTGGCTAGCTTCCACTGATCAGGCATAGTTCCAGACTGCAAGGATTTATTGAATAGTAATGTCAGTGGTTTGGAGAGCTCATTCTTAGCTTCCTTTAGAACTCTAGGCGAGATTGTATCAGGTCCTGGCGTTTTATTTACTTTGAGTTTATCTAAACAATTCAATACTTCTCTCTCTGTAACGGTGATATTGCTTAGAACATCTGAATTATCAATCTGAATCGGCGATGGTGTAGGGATATCACTGAGGTCTTCGGTTGTAAAAACTGATGCAAAGAAGGTATTGAGGGCATTACTCATTTGTACTTCGTCTTTGGTGTATTCTCCTTTTTCATCGACTAACGGTCCAACAGTTGAAGTAACTACTTTTTTCTTTCTGATATAACTATAGAATTCTTTCGG